>OMLP01012873.1:22605-53861 GCA_900302685.1 Spondyliosoma cantharus
TTTTTGTCTCAGCGTGAGTTCTCTATTGTCAGTCCTCCCCACTGGCATCTCAGAGCTCCCCTGATTGGCTTTTGAGATGGAGGCAGTTGTTTCAGTGTGTCTGCCTGGGAGAGAAAACGCACTGATCAATTATTCAAGGAGAATAGGGTGTGGGAGAGGGAAAAAAAAGAGACGGGGGGGGGGGGTTAAAAAACAAGCGCAGCAGAAAGGGAATAACCTTGTAGCCAATTGCAAATATTGGCAGCATATAGTGCTGCTAGTTTAACAAAATTCTTTATTTCCTTTTCATCTATTTATTCTCACATCCCCTTCCCCTCTTCTTGGTTTCACATTTACCTTCATACGAAGCATCATCTCTCCCTCTTCGCTCATCATCCTGCCTCTCCCTTTTTTGACTTCATCTCCTCCTCCGCAATTTCCAACCTCCCCGTCTCCGAGCCTGCAGTTTCTTCAGTCATCCTGAAAAAAGGGGGTCAAAAAAGACAGATAGCTGTGAGCAGGCACCTCACAGCCCGAGGGAAAAGCAGAATATATTCACAAACACAGCCGAGAACGAATCTGAAGTGATGAAAAACGTGAAATGAATTTTTTTCAAAACTTCATTTGTATGATTCCTGCCAATCAATAATTATATATCACAGTGTTTCTCCCATGAGTATAACCAACCGCTATCAGACTAGCAGAAGATAAAAGCTTTGGATGTGAAATATATCTGTCTGTTGACTGCCAAGCCTTTCCATTGCTGCTGTGTAATCATACGTGGTGCAGTGGTTATTGGTTTTGTAATGGAAACGGGTTATCTTAACTGTCTAATGAAGTGCCGTGTAGCTCGAGAGTCTTCAGAGGGATAATATAGTCTTTTATTATACGGGAGTAATTTGAAGTCAAGCTTCAGATAGCACAGTCCAGTGGGGAAGTTGGATATTTATTACTTAATTTATCCGGAAGGCAGAGCAAGCTTGGCCTTTAGTGTGATCAATAAAATCTGAAGATGGTCTACATATAAGTGGTAACCTGTGAGATCGTGACCATCAGGGAGAGGTTAAACTGGCATGTGTCATCTCTTTGGCGGCTGTTAACTGCTGGCTTTTTGGATGACTGACTGTCACCAAAACTCAGATAGATGAGTCAAACTTTCTTTGATCTCAGTTAAAAGAAATCATCTTTACTGCAGGCTGCTTACTGCTTTATGCTGGGGTGCAGACAGGACACGATTTCTGGAGCTTAAGAAGAACCAAATAGGATTTTTATATTGATGTGCTGAAAATATGTCCTCAGAAATCCAACATCAAAGCGTGCGGGTTGATTTTTAACGTGGGATAGCACGAAATATGTGAGTATTTCTTGTAACATGTAGAAACAGTGCTAATGCTATTCCTGATGCTATTGTGCTTCAGCAACCTTTATTTCACTATGGACTTGGATCCTTACTTGCATTCCCTTCTTCATTTTTTGGCTTCTGAAGAAGAAGAAGTTTGGGAATAACTGATGTAGTGGAACAAATACATGGGGACTGCAACTAAGCCCTGAGGGATCCCACAGGTCATCACCATGTTGTGTTTTTTTGGGAGGTCAAATCTGAGATGACATTTGTCAATATGGGTTATTTTTGCAAAAAGCATCAGTATTTGATGATCTGGAAATGAAGCTCCACAATCAACTATCTTACAAATTGTTTACAGTTTAAAAGTGTTAAAATGGCACTATCACCTCAATTTTTCTCTTTCTTGAGTCTTTATCTTTTGTTAGCACTCCTTCATCTTTTCATCATCATTTCTCTCTTTTTGTTGCCTTTTTTTTACTATAATTTCACATGCAGCATTTGTATGCTGACAACACACTAACTGGCTTTGTAAATATTCATGCATGTCATATATCTACCGTGGTCTTGGCCTCTGTGTGACCCAATCTTTAGTTCTGAGCAAGACAGCAAGATATTTTGAGTGGAGCAGATGGTTTGGGGTGAAATAGAGGACAGCCGATGCGGGTCTTTGTATTTGATTCTCATCAGGTGGAGATGGCTCATTAGGATGTCAAACTGTATTGGATCAAAATTTTTAATTGCTTGCTTCACATTCATATTCTCTCTCAGTCACTGCTTCCGTATTTGTTATTCTGAGGGTCTCCCGGCATTTTAGGTGTTGAGTGTTTTTAATTTGCTTGAAACATGACAACCACTCCTTCACCACAATGATCAGTCTTCTTTTAATCAATACGTGCTCTATCAGGAGGACGATGCAGGGAATTAAATGTAGCAGCAGACAAAGAGCGGCAGGAGAGTGGACTCTGAGGCATTGTCTTAAACAGGCTGACAAACAGCAGAAAGACGACATGGGGTAATAACAGCTTTCAACCTGTCATGTAACCCGTTGTTTTCTCCACAAAGTCACGCCCGCAAATATCCAGTGAAGTGTTTCATTCAGACTTGACGTTTCCTGGCAAGCAGTACCACGTTAATTCATACGGAAATACAAACACACCTCCGTCTGCCTCAGTGCAGTCTCCAAACATCTTTGTCGCTATCATGGCAGATTAGTTCAGCTCTGTTACGCAGAATTGGTTCTCAGCTCAGGTGACGCTGAGTCAAGCAGATGTTCTTTGACCCCTGCTAGGCTTTACATATGTAGTCTTCGAGTAAATTTACTTTACATACATCACATTAAATCTTTAGCACCGGAAGCCAGCCTGATTGGACTGCTGAGCCCGGTACGTCGATGCACACACCACATGTGAATATCACCCCATGGTGTGCAGCAGTGTTGACTCCAGCCTGCTGAAGAAGGCTTGTGCTGAAACGAACAGGTGCAAAACACCCAGGAGAAAGATGGAGATCACAATGCGTTAAGGAACTCGCTATTTTCATCTCCGCTGACCTTAACTCTTGTTTCAGACTGACTGCAGTGGTGAGCTCAGAGGCCGAGTTGAGAAACCTTCTGTGCATGAAACATTTCTGACGTAGAGAGTACAGAACAGATGTACCCATGAAAGTGGATAAAATAGTAAAAATGTTCTCTGTTGAAATCGATTTTGCAATAGTGCTGCGAGAGCCAGCTATTGATCTGATTATAAGCACAATAGAGATTTCAGAGCGCCACACTCTACACGATGTGCTGAGGAGTTCAGTGTTCACAATCAGTTCCACTTCCCGGACTCCTCTTAAAAGACTCGCTCTTCTTCTGCACTGTTGGTAAAAAAGGAGTGGATCCTATTAAGCTCTGTATTTTTAAACCCTGTTTTCTGTCTCTGCCTGCTAGAACCACTGAGTAGTGTTTCTTCTTTGGAGGTGCACTTTGATCTCCTGGATCTGACTGAGCTGACTGACATGTCGGACCAGGAGCTGGCTGAAGTTTTTGCTGACTCTGATGAGGAGAACCACAACGAGTCTCCAGCAGGTAAGGCATGCTTAACATGCAAATGCACATGTTTTTACAGCTAATAAGAATGTAATAGATTCACTTAAGGTTTGTGCACAAAAACAGTGTGTGGAATTTTGATTCTCACTGTCCATTCTCACTACATTTTGACCAAGGCAGGAAGTTCAAGCTATGCGACCAAAAGAGGGTGCGGCAGTGGCAGCGTCAGGATGTTTGAAGGGCAGGGGTTGAATTTCTTCCCCAAAACTACAGAGTGCCTCTTTCACACAAATTATTAGAAAGAACTTTCTGTGCATGCAAGATATTTTCTTTGCGCCCTCATGCCCAGCAGCTTCATTTAAAAATAGCTCAGTGAGATGCACTTTTACATTTTATTGTTGAGGGAAGCATTTCCCAAATTAAATCTCCTCCCTGTGGTCCTTTATCTCAGGATATTCACATCTTGTGCAGAGTTTTTATATCATTATATCCCAGCTGGGTCTTAGAAAGGCCTGCTTAGCCATAATGACTTTAAAATGTCACGTGACTCCTTCAAGGATTTATCAAAAACATTTTTCACAGTGTCATGCGTAAACGGCCATTTTAACATTGTCCCACTCTGTTTCTCACCTTAAACAACTCTATTTAGATTCTATCACTGAGGAATCCGATCCCTCTGGAAAGCAATCATGAAAGGAAGCAATGTCATATAGGACCCAAATTAATCAAATGCGGTATGCACATATGCATATTAAAGGGGAGAGAGTTCACTCTGCCTGTGTCTCACAGCAGCAGGTACAGGATAGAGGCTGCAAAAGGAAGCACAAAATCTTCTCCCATGTTTTATTTATGACCTGTGAGCCTCATCCTGCATGCGGACGGTGAACTCTCTCCTCCTCCGACTCTCCTGCAGCCTCTCAGCATGCACACGGGATTTCATGCCAGCTCGAGATACAAAGGGACCAGTGACACAGTTTAGACACCGCCTCGCAAAAACAGTATATCCTGTGCATGGACTGTGCTTTTCAAAAAGTTGAAGACATCATATTTTTTGTTGATGCAAATGTCAGACTTCAGTTGCGACACTGTCATCAAACATGCGCGTAATCAGTTGTTATTCGTCACTGTGGTGACGTTGTGGCGGTGACTGAACAAGACGCACATAGAAACTCCACTGAAACACAAAACAGATTTATAGTCCGACATCCTCACTCTAGTCATCTCAAAACTTTGTAAATCAGATTTTCCCTCATATTCTTTCTTCATGCTGCGATCACTCACTCCTTAATTTTCTTATTACAGTATCTCCTCATGCTTCAGCGTCATTTTTCTCTCCCTCCCTTCTCTTTTCTGTTTATTAGTAATATTCCATATCATGGCACAGCTTGTTAAGTGTGAGTTATGGTCACGGTGGGCCATCTGTGCTATAAGCTGCTGTCTGCAGCTCCACAGCCAATTATTTGAATTAAAGATGTTAAACAGCTCTTGGTGGAGAGGCGCAGGCACGAGAAAAGAAGAAATGTCTCTTGTTTCTTAGCCCTGTAGAGCCTGTGCATCGTTGAGTGTGGAGAACCGAATGTCAAATGCTTTACTTAAAAAGTATCTCCGTTTATCATTTACACCGTGAAGAGTATTATAAAGACTCACTGCTAGTGGTAAGACTGCAGTATAAGACAAGTTTGTGGTTTCCCAGTAATCATAATTGTGGAGTAACTATTACAACTGAGCTGCACTTGATCACAGTGACAGATTTAGTTAATAACAATAATTGTAATAGCAGGGCCACAACATAGCATCATCTTTAAAGTTGATATGGCAAACTTGTGCCTATCAATCCGTCCAGTCATTACGGAGCGACATTAGCAGTCATTCGTAGTTTTTTTTCACACCAGTATTTATTCTGTTCAAGCTCTGTTTATGGTCTCTGGTTCTTTAGCAGCTAAATGCTCCCTCTACTCCATGTCCAACCGCTAGTCGCTATAGTTTCTGGAGTCTGGACCATTTAGTACTTTAAAGACAAGTTAAAGGATGAATGAGACTGTAAGAGTGAACCCAAACAGTAAAGTTGTGGGTCTGGCAGATAAACAATGAGCTGAATCTACTTTTAAACTCCATAAACTCAAGAGAGGATTGTTCTTATGTATTTTAATCACCTCAGTTCATTTTGAATATGATAGTTCAACATTTTTACAGTTTTTTTCCAAATGCAAAGTTTGTAAATGTTGTTTGTAAAAGCCTCAAACAACAAGTCAGTGAATTGTACTTGTATATGACTTAAATGTATTTACCTCCTTAAACTTTAAACCTGTGTTCCCCGCAGCCAAGCAGACTAAACAGTTGTAGCTTGTCCACTCTCTTCAGCTGCCCTCTCCAAACACCACCACAAAAGTTTTCTCCGCCTCTTGTTAGTCACAGGCCACAGCTGCCTGTCAGCGGCCAGGTGCAGGAGATGGAGCAGCCAAGAGGCCTCCCGTCCACCGCCTCACATCCGCTGCTCTGCTCTCTACTAATCAAGATGAAGTCCTGCTGTCGGGAGGTGTATGGCTGAATATCGCTGTTATGATGCTAAATAATTAGATTTACCTGGCCTCAGACCTGTGAGAAAAACAACATCCCAACCATGATCGAATGTTTGCACACTCACAAAGACATATTCAGTTGAGTCATCTGTTTTTATTGATAATTAATGCAAGTGTGCCATTCATTCTTGTATTTTTACCTGCACGAGTCATGAATAGAAATAGAGCAGGATGCTGTTCAGAGTCTTTAACCTTTTGACAAAAGACGTGTCATTTTGTGCCTTGTTGCCAAAAATCTCTCGCTTCCTCTACCTGTGAGCTGTTTTTGTCTCAGTCTCTCCGCAGACACGATCCTCCTCTCCTTCACCTTCTGTCACTTAGCTTAGCTTCATCCTTTATTCCCCATTTCTCTGTCTCTGCCTCAGATGTGGCTCGCACAGAGGAAGGATAACCAACCCAGATAGAAGCAGCCGAGAAGACTGCTGAAGAGAGTCTGCAGACAGAAAGTGTAGAGCAAGTGCAGAGTGTTTTGCTTTTACACAAAAGACAAGAATCGCGGCTGTTTCTACAGACGCTGTTCTGGTATTACGAAGCAGTTGAAGTTTTATTTGACAGAATATCGTCATGTGTTACAGAGCAGGTAGGGCATTGCACCAAAATGTTAGATTTAGCTTTCACGACAAGACCGAGAGATCAGCCCAATTTAAAATAAATGTTAGCATAACATTTCTTTATGTTGCAACTTTGCGTTTGTTTTGGTTGAATTTCTTTATGTCTTTCTTAAGCCCTGGTTAGGTTTACCTCTGCCTCTAACTCCTGATGTGAGTAAGCATTATGTGAACATGGTATGACCATTCAGTACAAATGTCAACCATGGAACGTAGCCTGTCTGTGGTTTGCAGAAACATTAATGACTGGAGAGAGAGGCTGTCTTGCACAAAACAGTGACTCTCCAAAATTTGTTAAACCTAAATGTCATCAGCTAACAACATCTGATATGTTGCAGGAGAGAGAACAGGATGCTAAAGCTTTATTTACTCGTTGTTGCCTCATCACGTTGTTTGTCATTTTGAGAAGTCAATCATTCTTGATTCTTGACATGAACAAAGATATTCCATTGTTGCGTGCAGATGCTGTGGCGTGTGTCCGAAGACAGCGGTGTGTGTTCGTGAGTGTGTGTGAGAAAGGATTTATCCAAACCGCGACTTATTGCACAAATCTCAGCTGTGAGGACCAGCTGTTCTGTTCTCATCTGGATTCCCTAAAACCTCCTTCATTACTCTGCCTTGTAATTTCATGCGAGATGATTTTTGATAAGTCTTTAACACCCCTTGCTCAAAACTATAACAGCAACCTATCGCAAACTTGAGCTGTGACAAAGGCAGTGTGATTAAAGTAGGGTAGGTGTATTGGCCCGTAAAGTCATCAGCGAATTGAGGGTGGCGAGGACTTGATTTTAATTCATTTCTGTAAAAGTTTGCACCGCAGACGTGGTAGCATCGAGCTGCCCTGTGCTGTGTGAGCATTGGACTCTATGAGCGTGTGTGGTGGGCATGAAGGAGTTGAGGGAGAGGTTAGATGAAGTACAGAGGGGAGAGGAGGAGAGGAGAGGAAAGGACGAAGATGGGTGAGCGAGTTCATGCTAAATGTGGGTTCCTGAATAATTCACTGTTCCCTGCTGGAAACAAGCTGGCCTTCAGAGCCATTTAAACAGTTATCATAATCTGAGCAACTACACTAGCACATTATTTATAGATGCTTGTGTCTTGTTTTTACCCTTCCACCTCTCCTTAGCACGTTCCCGCCGACCATTTCGGTATTGCTCTTAAGCTACCTTTATACTTCATGAAACTGAAGGATCAGTTCAGAGAATCCAGAGAGCTCAGAGCGTACAGCAATTAGTGTTTCATTAGGCGTCTCTTGCTAGAGCAGCTCCAGAAGCACAGAACAAAAGCCTGACTCAGTGGGTTTGCTCTTTGTTTCTCACTGAAATGAGCCTGATGAACCATAAAGTTTACCCGCATCCCCCAAAAACTACCACAGGCGGAGCTTTGGCCTCCTATTCTTTGTGGTTGGAGCAGTGACAAGGACATTGCAGACTATTATGTGTCTGTCTGGTGGATTTATGTGTAAGTTCCATGAGTTGTGGTTATGGGCAAAAGATTTCTTTAGTAGACATGAGAAGCGATGGAGTCATGTAGAAAATAGGGAGCAGAAACAGAAATGTGTCCTTCAATCACAGTTTGTTTACTACACGGCACTATCACCTTCAAATCCTCTGCTGATATGTTCTGACTGCTCAGCGACACTCCCGTGAGAGCTGACATCTCTGACAGTTTTCGAGGACAGAAATATCTCACTGGGACCACGAAGACACAAGCAAAACATACAGACCCTAATCAGTGATGAGAGTTTGGCCCGTCGAGCTGTTTATCCAGTGTGCTGTCACAGATACCTGCAGTGATGCCACCGTTTGGGATGCAGCCAGAAGTGAAGCATGTTGGGATGTTGAAGCCCGTGGAGAGGCAGTGCAGCAGCAGCCTTCTGTCTTGTACCATTTAGTGGTGATTCACTGGGAAAAATTCCACTTCAAAAAACAAACAAAAATAAAGATGAAGAGGTTTTTCCTTGCTTGTAATAAGTAAAAAAACAAAAACAAACAAGAGGCTTCTATCCAAGTGAAATAACATACGTTCTTATATGAGGCTCAGCGTAATTTGATATTTTGACATGAATTGGACACATGTACTTGGCAATTTTTTGAGTTCTGTAGTCTAATCCCTTTCTCTGTAGTTTGAGTAAAGCGTAGTAGTGTTGTTTTTTTAAGTTGTTTCTTTTTTTTAGCATTTTCACATCCTAGTCATCAGATCAAATGACTCCAGTACATACATAATACACAATAAAATAATAACAAAAAGCAATCAAAAAATCATAGGTTAGTGAAATAAAAAGAAATAAAAGAGTGGTAACCAAATTATAGATAAATTAAGAAAAATTACGACCGCATGGTCTTATTACACCAGGTATTTCTAATATCCATAAGAATAGTGAGTGTAAATAATATGTTTTTTTTGTGGTCTTGTCCTTTATAAGTACAAAACCACATTTTATAGACCCGCTATAGAAGCTCCTTTGTATGTAAAAGGTCAGACTTCGGCTCAGCTCACTGCCCCTGGGCTAGCTTTAGGCTAACCGACTGACATATCTGTTGGTTGATATTACTGGCCAAAATTGTCCTGGCCGAGATCATAATACAGAATATGATACTTGGGGTAATTTGTAATTCACAAAATTCCCAGTGAAAGGGCACCCCAGTAGCTCAGGTGACAGCAGCCCAGGGTTCAAGTCTGACCCGTGGTCTTCTGCTGCCTGTCATCCCTCTTCCCTCTCTCATTCCGTTTCCTGTCATTCTTCAGCTGTCCTGCCAAGTAAAACCGTGAAAAGGCCCAAAAAAAGTTTTTGATAATCAAAGTCAAGGGATCATTAAAAAAAAAGATGCATGTGCTGTACAGCCGGAGATATAGCAGCATGTTTTGCTCACTGGATATTGCTAGTGGCATCGGTCAGGCTCTATTAAAGATATTACAGATTATAATCTTTTTATCATTTAAATACTTGCCCCAGTTCACAAACACTGATGAAGCTGTGCAGGGATCATGAAAAGAGTGTTGTTGGGTTGAAAGAGGAGGACATTGTCCCACATATAAACACAATTCTGGTGTTGTTTTTCGCTGTGCCGTCACAGGTTTTCTGTAGGAGAGTCGTGTTTCAGAGACTTTAAGCAACATGCTGACTGAAGAATGTAGTGGCTGCTCGCCAGCAGCACAGAAGGAGTACAGCACAGTACTCCATAGCTTAGGGGACTCTGTGACAGCAAGAGAGTGATTCAGAGAGAGGAAGGAACGGGAGAATCATTGTATGTTGCGGGCAGGTGTGTAATTGCTTTACCTCTCAGGTGTGCAAACACTCCTCACTGTGTGTGTGTTTCAATTATTTTCCTTTCACTCTTTTAATTGGATGTCAGGGCAGAAACAGGTCAACAGAAATCTGAAGAATGCACGCAACGGAATGAGAAAACGTCTAACGCACAAACGCACGTTAATACAGCATGTGCATATCGGAGACACACTTTTATATAACTTAAAACAGCACACAGTCATCAGCAGGTGTTCACGATGCCTGCTGCAGCCGCTGTTGTCCTCCTCATTAAAATCCAGTGGAGACGCCATCAATCTTCTGAGATCAATACGTCTCCTCCACCTCCGCATTTTCCTCTCCTTCTCTTTGTCTCTCAGTCTCTAATGTGTGTGAGGATATGGACGTGGCTTTAAGGAGATATACAGTATAAGCCAGGTACTGAGCATAACCTTCATTTAGGAGACCTTACAATAGACTGATACAAGGGCAGTGGAAGGCAGAGCGAGCTATCAGCCATTCCCTCAGTTGCTGTCACCCTGGCAGGCTGGACATCCCCCCCAAGTGGTCCAAAGCGGAACTGAAAAGAAGTGTTTGCATGGTTAATATTAAAAATACAGTTAAAATGAACTGTTGGTGTAAGATGGCTAAGTTGTTGTATTTATGGGTTTTGTAGATTTACTAGTTTATACAAAGAGAAAGCAGATTTTATGTGAGAGAAATACTCCTGTGGATAATCTCAGTCTACAATCTGTGGTATGTCTACAAATCGCGGGTGTGTATGTGTGATAATGCATGCAAACATTAGCTCTATCCTGCAAGGCCTCTGTTGCAATTAAACTCTGCCTCTGGAGGTACACTTTACGCAAGTGCAGAGATTTGTATAAATAATAAACATTAAAGGATAAATTCACCCAGAAATTAGAATTGAGGCATTGTCTGTTCACCCCCATGCTGGTGGAAAGTCAGGTGTTGTGTTTTTTTGTTGGTTTGTTTGTTTTTGTCAGCTGTTTTTTTTTTTCCTTTTCAGTTTTAAAAGAAGTCCCACTTACTCTCTCTACTTCAGCTGTTTAGGAGAAGGCTGCTACACTGTTTTGCTGTGAAGCTCCAGAAATGTTTAGTTGACTCCAATACTTCACCCAACTTTCTATCGGCATGAGGAGGAGTAGATAATGACTGAGTTTTCATTTGTGGGTGAACTTTTCCTTTAACGGTGCACTACCTGGTTTTGGAGAAGAAATTCAGAAACTCAGAAATGTTATGTTTACAATATTAATAAGGTTATAATGCAAACTAAAAGTCAAAACTCAAACAGAGTGAGACAGTGTAAAAATGGCAGTTCATGTGTTTTTGATAAATCCTTGAAGGAGTCACGTGACATTTTAAAATCATTATGGCTCAGGAGACCTTTCTAAGAACCCGCTGGGATATAAAGATATATAAGTCTGGACAAGATGTGAATATCCTGAGATTAAGGACTGCAGGGAAGAGATTTAATTTGGGAAATGTTTACCTCCACAATAGCATTTTAAAGTGCATCTCACTGAGCTATTTTTAAATGAAGTTACTGGGCGTAAGGGTGCAAAAAAAATATCTTTCATGCACAGAAAGTTATTATCTAATCTGTGTGAAAGGGGCACTGTGTAGTTTTGGAGAAGAAATTCAAATTCAGAAAATGTCATCTTCACAGTATCAATGAGGCAATAACACAAACTGTTTGAAGCTGGAAAGGTGGCAGGGTCCACCACATATAAACAAAGTAAAACAGTATGAAAATGTGTTGTCCTTTAAGGTCAGTTTGTATATTTTGTTTACTCCGTCATGAAAACAAAGAGAGGGTTTTTTTGTTAGGTTTGTTTGTTTCTCTTCTGATGAAAATTTCATCCCAAAATCTACATAATGCACCTTTAAGACAACTGTTTTTTCAGAGTCAAGGTGTGTGAAGCATGACAGTTGTGCAGATGATTTCCTGATGTCTGTCTCTGTATGTATCGTTCCAAGATTTGGATTCTTGTCGGTGATTCTTGTTTGTTTGGTCCACAGGTTCCCACCAGCCTATGCTGCCCAGGGGTGGCTACATGCGCTCCCCTTCGTGGACGCGCTGCAGCAGAGTTGAGCCCCCCCGAGAGAGAAAGCACCACAGTGACTCGGACACCCCGGAGCCCTTAATGAAACTGGAGAGACCGAAGCAGCCGTGATATCTGGTGCGAAAAAGCCAGACCGCAGAGAGTGAGAAGGCCCAGAGGCAGACAGACACAGCCAGAGTGTGAGCACATCGCGGACCGAGAGGCCCCCTCATCTGCCACTGTGCACTCACGTAACGTCTCATGGTGCTGAACAGTTCAGGTTGAACTCTGGACAACATGCTCTATGCTCTGACTTAAGATGTTGAGATGTGCAATATACACACTCTCTCCTTCTCTCTTCCTTTCCTCTGTTTCTTTCTCACACACAAACACACACAGTCATTGTGTCTTTCATGCAAGGGGTTCTTAATGAGCACCCCGTGCTGCCAGATGATTTTAAGCTTTGTTTTTGAGTGACAGACAGGGTATGACATCAGCAGAAATATAACAGCAACTCCATCCTTACAGCTTCTCAGGGTGGGGACAGCCTGGACAGCGAGATTGGTTTTACACTGTGTCCACAGCATGTGGCCAGAGCTTCAGTTTAAAGTTCAGACACTGGGATTCACATTGAAATACCAGGATTTGAAACATAAATGCCACGCTGAGGCTGTTTTTTGGCTTGAAAATGTGACAGGGTTTGGGTTTTTTTTGTTGTTGTTGTTGTTGCCTGCAAATAAGGCAGGTTGATCAGTGGAAGTGGATGTGAGTGAAGCCACACTCTCCATATCCATCACACCTTCTACATTATAATGACGAATGCGTTGTTATTATAATTTCCTAAATGAAAGTTTGCACTTGTCTCACTGAATTGTATTTACGATGCCCCCCAGAATTATTGGCATTTGGTGCAGATGACATAAAAGATAAACAGACCAAGTAGCGAGCTATATGCAACACACTTTTCCATACCCAGATACTTCTTCTTCACAATTTGTTCAGACAATTGTTTTCCGAATATCATTTTTATAAATGATGGCTGCCGGAGATGCTGCTCCTCGGGCGATTGGAGTTGGTACTTCAAAGCTGGAGAATACTTGAAGCAGTTAGAAAATCAAGGTAGCATTGCACCAGAGTCAAGTGGACTTCACAAAAGCTTTGCATGAATGCCAAAAATACAACAAAGTGCCAACAATTTTGTAATCACCTTTTAAAGGGTGAATCTAACTTACGATGCAATATTTCACATCTTTGTACGTAAAGGTTATAGCTGATTACTTGATTTATTTATCTCACGTTTGGCTTGTCTATACCAGGAGTGCCAATAATTCTGAATGCTGTGACACGATGGATCAAAAGTGACACTGGGATAATAGAGGAACAAATAAAAGTCTTGAAAAAAGTATGTTTCGTTGCATCATTTATTCGCTAAACGTCAGGAAAACTGCCTCATTCCGTATGGTGTGGGGAGGGCAGATGTTTTAAAGGAGACCTATTATGCTTTTTTTCTTCTTGCCCTCACTGTATTTATGAAGGTTCTTCTTGTGCATGTTAAAGATCTTGAAAATTTAAGCGGTCAAAATCCACAGAAAACACTGCCCGTGAAATGCCTCGTCAGCAGTATCGTCTTAAATTTTGTGACTTTGGAAAATGTTGTGACATTTGCATAATTTATGCCCAGCAGCTAGTTTGGCATGTAAGAACTGATTTAGTGAAGCTGCTCTCTGGTTGTAAGCAGTGCTGGAAATTAGAATAGGTTACATTTTTGTATTAACGAACACAATGATTGTCTCGATCTCAGGCCAAATACTTGCATAATGCATTGGTCAACTTATAAATCATTAAAATCAATTGCCCATACTTAATATGCAAAAATAAACTTTGTATAAGATTCTGGAAACATGTTTAGGTGCAAGGCACTCACTGATACTCGAATTAAAGATGTGTTGTTAAAAAAGAGAAAGACAGAAGCAATGTGATACTGACATTTTTAGAAATTACATTTCCTGTAAAGAGAATCTGGGCTGATGAAAAGGCTTGAAAATAAAAAGACAAGTTACTGGGATATAAAAATGGTTTAATATTGGTGTGGGCCTCAACGACCTCACATTTTTAGATTTTCTTTTCATTCATCTTGACATCTCAGTGTAAAATCAAAAATCCTCACTGACAAGAAATATTCATCAAGCAAACGCAAAGAACAGTGCATTGTCAAGCAGGCACGAAACACACAACATCTCCCTATACAACCAGCAGCCCATCAGTTATAATATTTTATGTAATCTGGATTCCAATAATGGACAGTTTCAGTGTCACAATGGTCTTAACAGTCTCAACAAGGGCCCACACCACTCACACTGCGAGGCATTAGTTCAAGTAAATCTTTATATTAAACATGTTTACTCTCCTCAGGAGCCTCTGGCTTAACCATTAAGACGCTGTCAATGTTATAATGACAGTGTCTAATCAACCCTCTTGTAGGAGTGGTTCTCAAATATATGAAATGAGATTGCTACATGAACAGTTATCTAGTTTAACTTGCCTGGCTCACAATCACAGAGTACATTCAAACATAAGCCACATTTACATGAAGGCATGATTTGATGTTGGAGGAAGAAGGACTTAATCTATCCGCAGTAAATAGCCTATTCATTTTCAATTACCTTTGAGCCCTTACTCATTTGTGTTATCAAAATGAACTGCAGAGCACAGAGCATCTGGGAGTCAGTTCATTAATAACAAAACCAGTCTGTAGTCAGTGTGAGTGTTGCAATCAATGAGTTGTATAGAGTATAATGTCAATCTAAGAGGCAGTTAAGAATACAGCGGCTGTGAGGTAGTGTGTGTGAGCGAAGAGTTAAAAATCTGTTTTAGAGCAAACATCTCAGCAGTGTGTGGTGTTTGTTAGCTTATATTTGACTCTTTCTCAGCTCCGTTTGTTCCCAGTTCTACAGTAACTATCCACCTGAGACGATGGATGTCTACACCGGTGCTGACTCATTAGTACGGGACACCAAGGAGGAGAAAACATCCTACAGTACATGTGATCCATTGATAATTGTGATAACAGTCAGAAAGTTACAAAACGTACAAACACTGAGTTGTAACAGCTGCCTTTACTGATATATTAGCAAAAAACAGGTTGAAGAACATTGAAGTCTGCTGGAGTACTAGAACAGGGTGGAAATGTGGAAATGTACTGAGGTTGAGACATAATGTCCCTGAATGCCTTCATTGTAAAATGGTGTGAAGAAAGTACAGTCAAAGCACCTTTGAAATTTAAGGAACAAGAGAAGAAAGCTAGTTTCTGACTCTGGGAAATAACTTTAAATAGTGGCTGAGACTGCAGACACACTCTTATTAGGCTTATAGATTTCTGGACATCTCGACCACAGACTAAAGAAGAAGCATCTTTTTAAGGGCAATGAACCTCCGAATAAAATCTAATTCACATGACACCATCACATGGTACTACCAGCAGTGTGTAACTGACCAATACACACCAAAGTCACAAGAGGTTGACTTTTAAAAAGCACATCTCATTTGATTTCTATTTTTTTTTTGTAACTTGAGCTCAATGCGTTTCCAGTCCGTGGTTTAGGGTTTTTATGTAGGACTTCATCAGAGTGTTGGAGGAAGGGTGTAGAAAGGCACCTCCAGTGACCATACGCCTCAGACTCTTCACAAAAGCCTTACAATGTACTGACTTTTAATTGCCAGAACGCTAAAACGATGAGTCATTGTTTGGAATTCCTGCGCAAATCTAAAAAAAAAAAACTACAACAACAAAAAGCATAATCTGGCCGTTCAAGACCTGTGAAACACATCCTCATCCTCTTTGCAGCTGTCTGTGAGATCAGCGATCCAGCTGAGAGATCCAGCGTCTGGACCAGATGGTGCTGCACTTGAGAAATATTCACCTTAATCCAGAGGAATATTTGCATCGAGGCTGCGAGTCCAACTACAGATAAAGGGATGACTTCTTTTGCCTGTCCTGCAAGTGCTGTTCATCCCCTTTGTTCTTGTTCCAGTCCTTTAGGCCTTTGGGCAGAGAGGTATCCTCCTCAGAATCCCCTAGACCTTCGACAAAGTCCTCATATGAAGACTTCTCTCGGAAGGGACGAGTTCCTAGCAGCTCCACCATGTCGGCCTTGTCTAGAATCTCCTTTTCCAGCAGACGTTTAGCCACCTGTGACACGTGACCAAAAACAGTAAACAACAAGCCTTTTAACAACTCCATCATCAATGACTATGCAAGAGGTATTACTGATCACAGAGATTCAACACTCAAAACACTAAACAGGCTGTGGAGCGACAGTTTTAACACTGTTATGCTTACGGTATTATGTTTGAGGTAGCTTAGGTTAGCCATCTAGCTCATAATCCTTCCAACCAGTTTTTAAAAATGCTTGTCAAAAAAAGGTCAATGTGTAGGTTTCTAGAGCTACAGCAGCTACCACTCTCAAATGGCCCTCTCTAGAGTCAGTGTTTGGTTTGTGTCTCTGTAGATATGAATGACTTGTTCTTAGGTAACACAAACACAATGATTCTTAGTTTCAGGTGATTATACACTAATGACAGCATCAATACAATTATTATGATCCATTTCTGATGTGAGATCCCCCTAAATCCTTCACACTGGACCTTAAAGTAAACCACAAATGAGCCACCTGATAGAGCGTCAATATGCTTCTCACCTTCTCCACTATGTCTTTCTTTTCGTTGACAAGCAGAAGTGTTCGCTGGAAGGCCGCATCTATTAGCAGGCGCACCTCTTGGTCTATAAGCTGGGCAGTGGGTTCACTGTAGGGTTTCTCGGTTACAATGGCACCCTGCTGAGGGAGGTCAAAGGACATCTGACCCACCGCCTCGTTCATTCCAAACTGTACAACCTGAAATATGAAGAATATCGAGAACTGTGAGTCAATTTACACAGTGTTGCTTCACTTCAAACCAAACGCTTCATATGCTTCTGGTTTTGTTATGCTTCAAAATACTGCAATCATACAGCTTTTTGAGTGTAAAATAAAAATAAAAACTTTCCAGACTCTCTAAGCCTCAACAATCACTTCCAAATTATAACTATAAATGCAAGTGCAAAATTTTTAAAATTTAAAGAATTCCCTTATACCCACAGCAATCTAAGTATACTGTCACTTTGTTAATTTTATCAGTTTTTCATATTAATACTTTGAGTATTTAATTCTTACAGATTTAAAACCCAGGAGACAACAAACAAATATGACAATTTCATAAAAATCATTTAACCTCAAATATTGAAAGGTTTATGGTTTAACATTAGTGATTATGTAAATGAAACACCAGATAATGTTGAAAATGTAACTTATATTCAAATTCAAGCATTTTCTTAACCTTGGAAACATAACAGTTAATAATCAAGCACTTTCAAACTTTGAAGAACTTGAACTAACCCTGTAGGTGACCTCTATTTTTTTATGATTACCTGTGCATAAGCCGACTGTGTGACTTTCCTGAGGTCGTCCTGCGCCCCAGTGGTGATTCGGTGAAAGAAAACTTGCTCAGCCACTCGACCTCCGAGCATCATGCACATTCTGTCAAACAGCTGCTCCTGGGTGAACAGGTACTGTTCCTTAGGCAGATACTGTGCATAACCCAGACCTTTCCCTCTGGGGACAATCGACACCTGAGGGAGAGCATTAAAATCAAATCCATTTATCAATATAATCATTTAGGTAAATGTTAATGTGACTGTGGAAGAAGAAAACACATACAAGGTGTGTGAGGGCTGCAGAGGAATTCAGATAGATAGAGGTACGAAAAATGGTTGGACTACCTTAAGTAGGGGGTCTGCATGTTCTAGGAACCAGCCCACCACAGCATGTCCGGCCTCATGATACGCCACCGTAGTCTTCTCTGGAAGCTGCAATACCTGAGTCTTTTTCTCCAGACCTGAAAGCAAAGAGGATGATCTTCAACACTGTGTTTTTTGTGTAATGGAACAACGTAACAGCCTTTAAGCATACAATATACACACAGCTACAGGTGAGAGGATTGGGTCTCTTCCCTACATGGAAGTTAGGATATAATGTACATTAATAGAATATAACTGAACAAAACTTCATGCTACAGAAATGAAAAGTAAATCTAACCTCTTTAAAGGAATCATTCAAAATCAGAAATACATATTTTTTTTTTTTACGGCTGATATCTCCAAAACACACTAATAATCACAACGGATAAATAGCACTACAGGTGAGAAGAAAAATGTGTGTTTTTGGTTTCGGGGTGCACTTTCCCTTTAAGACTATTGCGTCATGACGGTGTATGAACCATATCCATAAGTTGTTCTATGAGTATTGTTACAACATCCAGTGTATGCACGTTGTTGTTAACTTACCTCCAATAACTCTCTCGACTGCCTGCTCAAAGTGCTTAGTGCTGATATGTTGGTCGAGGTGACGAGCAGCGATCAGAGCTGCTTCGTTACACACATTAGCGATATCAGCCCCTGAGACACACAGAGAAACACAACAACCTCATTAAGACTGTGGTGGGACAAAGAAACCAAAGAAGATCAAACTGTGGGATCCGTTTATATCAACAGCACATGTCACTAATTCTTACCAGTAAAACCTGGGGTTAGTGCAGCCAGCTTTCTGGCTAAAGCCTCTACTTCTATACTGGAGTCCAACTTCAGAGGTCTTAAATGCACCTTAAAGATGGACGCCCTGCCTTTAATATCCGGTGGGCCTGTAGAAAAAATAAAACAAACACATATTTATTTTTTTTTTTTTTAAACAAAAGAATGATAAGCACTGAAAGAAAAAAAAAAAAACAAGATTAAAATGTTCTGTTGCTGCAGAAGTATCGTCATCACATGATCACATTACTCAAACAGAGGCCAGTGTCACAAGATAATAGATCTAACCTTTCCAAGTGTGTTCCAGAATCTGAACAAACACATGGCTACAAACTCCATGGTTGTTTAAACTACTTAAATACAAACTATAGCTGCATACAAGAGGGGGTCAGGGAGGTCATAAAAAAAAGCCAAATTACAAATTAAATTTCTTGAGGTGTGCATCAAATCCTGTGCATCAAAGTGGGCAGTTAGATGCAACATATAAATAGACAAATCTTGAGACAACAATGTAATGCCATGAAGTTACAGGGACAGTAGCATTAGCTCTTATAAGAGAACTGTTTTCTGTCTACAGTCTACTTTAAAACGACAGCTGACCTTAATGTAATGCATTATTCATGTAGGCTAAGCTCACACTTTCTTTGCTTAGAAACATAAAGGATGTAACAAGTTGTGTAACTAAATACTGATCAAACATTTATCAGTAATGTGACTGTTTTTTTGTCCGACCAACATGGTTTGCATGTAACAACAGAAATACTAAAGGACGGGGAACAGAGAAAAAATGAGGAGCGGTGAGTCCCATCCCTCACGTTGGCCTCTAGTTATCTAATCCTTCTTTTATTGAAAGCCAGCTCTCTGGTTTTGACCCAGTTTTCTTTGTCAGAGGGAATTCTGCCATGCCCACTATTGTCCAGCATTGCTGGCGTAAAGCAAATTAGATCTTAGCAGGCAAAAAAGATTAAACATTTTAGCCACAAAGATGAAAGTGCACTGTATGCAACAAATGCTTTTAATGACATAACAAGTGAACAGGCCAGGCGCAAATAAAGGACTAGCTAATCTAATAGGCTTTGAGCTAATTTTGGAAGTAAGTACAAGATCTGAGCATCAATAAGGTTAAGCATTGCACCTCATCTGGAGCAAAAAACACTAACAATGTTAGATCTGGGTCAGCATGCGCAGAAGTGCCATTGAATTTAATTTGTTGCATGGTAGCGCACAAATGCATCAACAACCAAGGAAACATTCCCTTTATCAACAAATTACAAAGGGAAATAAAAAAGAGAGAAAGAAATCCCTGAAACTGACAAACTATGATGTAGGTAGAGAAGAGTGTGCATGAAAGATAAATGTCCTGAATTGGTGGACCTCAGACAAAAGCTACACCTTACCTATGTATATATGTCTGTCGAAGCGTCCGGGCCTCATCAGAGCTGGATCCAGGATATCAGCTCGATTGGTGCCGGCCAAAACCACCACGTTAGTGCTACTGTTGAATCCTGCAATGGAAACATACAAATAGCATACAAAGACCATTTGAAATGTCGCACCAGGATTAAGAGGAAGGCTCGAACAGTGAAAGTGATGACATAAATGCATACCGTCCATTTCTACAAGCAGCTGATTGAGGGTGTTTTCCTGCTCGCTCTGGCTGCCAAAGTTCCCTCTGCCTCTCTTCCTGCCCACGGCATCAATCTCATCGATGAAAAGGATGCATGGAGCATTTTTTCGAGCAGTGGCAAACGTATCCCTTATCTGATATAGGACAGAGCAAACAACAATCACAATTTAGCTTAATTACAGTGTTTATCATTCAAGCACTGAGAGCAAAGCAAAGCTAGATTTTCATCTACATTGGTATCTTCGAGAGAACAACCCAAATGATTGTTGTGTTGAGAGATGAGCATGAAGCACACGTGATGCATCATTCAGCTCCCAGACTCCTGGGAAGTGTCGTTAAGCTGAGTACTGACCCTTGCTGCACCCACGCCAACAAACATTTCCTGGAACTCTGAGCCGTTGACGGTGATGAAGGGGACATTGGCCTCTCCGGCTGTGGCCTTTGCGAGCAACGTCTTGCCAGTTCCAGGAGGACCAGATAACACTGCACCCTGAAAAACAAAGATGTTACTCAAGGATACATTTAAGTGTCTCAGTGAATACTTCACAATGTGGAGAAGTTTAACACTTTAAAACTTAAACACAATATCTTATGATGCATAAAATATGGCACACCTTTGGGATCTTGGCTCCCAGGTCCTGGTACTGCCGCGGATTCTTCAAGAAGTTGACAAACTCCAAAATCTCCACTTTGGCCTCCTCACAGCCTGCAACGTCCCTGAATCGCACGTCAATGTTGCCTCTGATTATCTTGGCTTTGGATTCCCTCATGCTAAAGGGATTTCCTCGCCCCCTACCTCCACGACCTCCACCCATTGGTCCCTGCCGTGTGGCAAAAAGTAAAAAGCCAACCAGCAGTAAGGTTGGGAGGATTGTGAGAAGGAGTGTCCTGTAGGGAGGAAGATGAAAATCAACATGAACACATCCAGTGCACATAAAAATCACTTCAATTTGATTTGGTCCTCAGATGAAATTCTCACCCGTCGCTTTCACTGGTGTAGAATACAGGTACTCGCTGTGTGGAGTCCAGACCCATGTCCTGCTGAGCCATCTCCAGGTTATGTTCGAATGAGTCAACACTGCCAATGTTGAACCACAAAAAGCTCTGAAACACACAAAAACATGCAGCATGAAGTATAAATGTTTATATTCTTTAAATCTCAAAGCATGGCTGCCTACAATATTGAAGAAAATAACACAAATGAGATACATTCTTCCTCCTCAAAATTAAAGATTTTTAAATCAAATGAGTCTTTTTGTCCTATTTATGACTCTTCTCTGCTTGTGTAGTGAGTGATCTCAGTATAATAAAAACAAGAGGACAGAAGTGCATTTTCACGCCACTAACCACATCTGATGAGTTCACTCCATGGGCAGGAATTACTTTGACATATTGTCTATTGACGACCTCCAGGTGATTCACCTGTGTAGAGAGCACAAACACCAATCTTATCACATGTAGATAAAATACACCCACAATACACCAAGACTAAAACACACTCTGCCTCTTACCATGCCCCTGTTCAAGTAGAGATGCACAAAGTCCTTCCAGGAGATCTGGACCCCCGTCTCACGGAAGTAAAAGTACAAAAAAGCCGAGGTCATGCCTGCTGCGCCAATCACAAAGTTTCGAACAACTCTTTCATCCCAGGGAAAATCCTCCTGTTAAAAGAAATGTTGTAAGAGATGGAGCACGACAGATCATTCATCCCCACAGCCATCAGACTTTTTAACTCAAGCACTCCCAGAACAATCACTTTCCACTCACTTTGTTTTTTGTAAATATCTTATTTTTTTCCATTTATTTTCTATTTAACTTTATGCATATTTGTCTGACTTTTTTTTTTTCCTTTTCCTGTACTTGTTGCATCTTGAGCTGTGCGATAAATAAACTCTATCTAATCTAATCTAATTAACTTGAGTGAAAGGAGTGAAATCAGTTTTAGATTGAACCTTCAGAGATATCAGATGCCGACATGTAAGTGAAATCATCCCACGTTATCAGTCTAAGTGTGTAGTGCAGTTTAATGAGATACAGTTATCTGTCTGGGCCATGATTTGCACCTGAAAGCGTGTCCACCAGTGCGACTCTTCCTTTTTTCCTCCTCTTTGTCTTTCGTCCCCGTCATCGTTCGTGGCCTGCTCTTCCCTCGCATGAGATCCTTGTTCTTTGGTGTTTTCATCTAAACAGCAATAGAAAAAAACATCAGTCACACACTGCAGATGAAGTGAGAACAGAGGGTGTAAAAATACTGCTTGAAAATGTTGCCACCTTCAGCTGATTTGTTGACGCCAGCGCTTTCTTCACTCTTTGGGAAAAACTTTTCAAAACCTAAAACCAATTCAACAGCAAACATGCAGAGAAAAAAGAATTTCGTCAGTGGAAAGATTTAGGTCATTATATGCGCTCATTTGGCTACATGACATAGTTTAACAGCAGTAGGAGGAGCGTTACCTTTTGGTGGTTTGTTTGAGCTGAGGAAGCGAGCGATTGGGACACTGTGTTGATATAATCCTCCACATCTCCTTTGCACCAGGGACAGCTTCTGAAATAAAGACAGAGCATGAAGAATTCATTCATAGTTAAAAGACCTGTGGAAAAGACGAAACGCTGTAATCCAAGATCCTATAATGTCGTATGTGAAATAGCAGACAGACACTATAGATTGAAACATGATATGAACTGTCCAATGGTATCTGCAGCTGTTAGGATTCAGCCACACAGACCAGCTTCCATGTTGATATAAAAAATCTGTCCAGCAGCATGTTTGTGTCCCAACAAGCGTTCGCAACATTATTTGCATGATTACTGAAATCTCATTATGACCCCTGGCAAACTGGACTATGTCCCAGTTAACCTAATTCCATTAAGTCATTGCAACACTGGCACAGATAACCCACTTATACTTGACATTGGACAGTTGCTAGAAAACTCACATGGTGTTTACGAACATATCTGTTATTTGTGCATATCAAAAACTGATTAAATTATTCTTAAAGGGTACAAACACTGAAATATGGGTTACTTCCAAACAACTGCGAAACATTTTTTTTTTTTGAGGCCAGTGTCGTAATTGATACTTAAAGGTGCAATATGTAAGAATTTTCATTGTAAACATGAAAAAATTAGCAACAATCGTCATCAGAATGTGAAAAATGAACAGTTCTGTACGGTGTATTGTTGCAGAGATATCTACTAAAGTCAGCATGCTAACCAGCTAGCCCCGGCCCTTACCGATCAAATAGTTATTGTGCAAGCTGTGTAAACTTAAACACTCCCCCGGTGGTCCAAGCACCCAATCCAGACTGCTAGCTGCATGGCTAACTGATCTAACTAGCTAAAGTTAGCAACAGTTAGCAGTCACTCTGGTGATATGCTGTCCCCTATTTGCTTTAGTATGAATTTAAGAGGTGCCCGATATTACATATTGCACCTTTAAGTTAATAAAAACCTGACAATATATAAACAATACATTTTTTATATGATACATTCCTTTTTTATTATTTTGAGTGAAGAGATGTTAACGGTGTAAAGAATGTGAAGCCGTAACAGTTTTGATATCATGACGTCTATGTGTTGAGTTGCAAAGCACGTCCAGCATGCTCAGCAGCTAAACCCGGCCCTTCCCGGTCCAAAGCTCCTGTGCAAGCCGTGTACACGCCAAAAAATTCCTTGGGGATTTGAGCTCTCAGTCAAGACTGCTTGCTGCACGGCCAACTGAACTAGTATGAATGCAGCAGAGCATGAATTCCACAGGCGGCCAGTCCTTACAACAATAAACAATAAACAGCACGATCATATAAGCCACTATCAGTAAATCAAAAAGTCATCAACTATGAAAAAAACAGGCAACAGATCTAAATTAAACTTTAATTGAGAAAACTTTTAGTCATATAGGCTGGCAATAAAGCATGCATTTCTGCAATGTTCTGATTTGCAGTGTCTGCCCATATGCACAGAAAACCAATATATCATTATTGACACACTATCAGCTGCCAGTGTGTGGGCTGGCCTCTATTCAACCACGCATGGAGAGAAAAAAACATAGCTGCAAGAACTGGGATAGAGTTAAAGGAAAACGTGATGTATTGTAGACAAAAATATTGTTTAATATTATTAAGTGTCATACCTCAAAAAATATTACAGCTGTATCTCAAATACATTTTCAGTCTGGTTTGAGTACAGTGACCAGTGCAGGTTTCTCGTCAGCAGAATGACTCTGCTGCATCTTATCTTGAGGGAAATAATGAATAACAAATAATTCAACTTAACTTAATGCCATTCAACAGCTTATTTGCATGTTTTGTTTTATACATTTAAAAAAAGAAAAAGAAGAAACGTAACCGAATGAATGAATAACAACGACACGACCCCCTGCAAACAAAACATTATGAAACTGAGGAAACGGGGACATCTCGTGAGAGCACAGACAACAGAGGAGTGAAACACAAACAGAGCTGCAGTTTGTTTGTTTGTTTACATGTTTTGGTGGGGCTGCATTCAGGGACGTTGTGTTCTTTCCCACGACAGACCTAAAACACAGTGACCCGAGGCTCGCCACACACCGTTATCCAATACGTCTGCAGGTGGCTGTTGCAAAACAGCAACTTTTGTTTCGTGTTATGAGAGATGGGCCTAGCAGAGCTTTGCATAATAATAACAAGAACAAAAAAAAAACAACGCCACCCTACCGAAGCGAGTGGACCGTTGTTGCGAAAAGTAGCAGAAATCGTAGAGAAGTCTCGGCTCCACGTCCGAACCGACCGGACCCGGGTCCAGAAGGGCCCGACACTGACAGACAGCAGCGCCATCGCGTATGCTGCTCTCTGGGCTTCACTGGGCTGATCTCCGAGCCATCAAGAAGTGCCGAGCAAACAGTCTCCTGCGACGGCAAAGCCCAAGTCAACGGTTACATATCATCTCGCGAGATTTCGGTTACAAAAGAACAGGGTGAGATTTCAGACGTAGAGGATTTTTGGCTCGGATTCAGCTCTTTGTGTTGCGCCGGTGCGATCAACTTAAAGCTTTATATTTAGTGCACCAAACATTTCATATCGGTTTTTTTTTTCACTTGGCTTATAATATTGAGGATATAGAATATTCATGGGACATACTGTTCTTTGCACAGACTTGCATAATGATTGGAAGATATCCACGTCCTCCACGCCCCCTCCCGTACCCTTACGTTAGATTTCCCACGTGTAGTAGGCGTGTTGCCTCAACTACATGAGTCACAGTACATGAATCAGTACATGAGGTACTTGTACTTTGCTGGAGTGTTTGCATTTCCTGCCATTTTATACTTACACTAGGGAAAAAAATAATTGGTGCAATGATCAGTCAGTTATTCACTTGACTAATTCAGAAAATTAATTGCCAACAATTCTGATAATTTATTAATATTTTTTGTCAAAGAAAAGCCGAAATGATTTGGTTCCACTGCCTCATATATCAGAAACAGAAATACTGAATAGAGCCCCGACTTTCTCATTCTACTTCTATAAATATCACATTACAGAGATAATTTAAGAAGATATAAAAGAGAAGAGGAGGAGAAGAAAGAAGTGTAATTCAAACTAAAATAAAAAACAACCAAAAAAAACAAGCTTGTGCATTATACTATAATATGTGACATCTATATAAAGGCTATGAGATATCTGAGATCATTTCCATCAGCTGTTGGTTCCTAAACAAGTTGTAGGTTTATTGCAACAATGGACTGATGGACTTTTCGCTTTATTTCTTAAACTTCTCATTGTATTATTTTTATGATGACCTGCTATGTGTTGCATGTTCTGTCATTACATATTGTATTATTTTACAATGTTGTGCTGACTACTGTTGCAAACCAAATTGCCCCATGGGAACGATACTCTTTACTGTAATCTAACGTATTTACATTTACAAATAGATATTTGATTTCTTAATTTTCTACTGTTGTAAAATGGATATTTCTGGGCTTTTGAATGTTGATCAGAAAAAAAACAGACATCTCTATGTTTCATCCTCTCTGGGAAACTGGTATGTGAGTTTTCATCATTATTGATATTTTATCTACCAGCATTTAAGTGATTCATCAAGAGAATAATCATTAATGTTTAGTTGCATCGCTATAGTATTGTACTTTTTACTCCATTTCATTGATGATAGCTATAGTTATATGAAAAATTTATATTTGACATACAAAATGTATCATTAAGACAACATAGGCTAATATATTGAAATGATGTAATTATGTAAATGTCTACCATGTAACATAGCATAACATAACTTGACACAGAGATCCAGCTTTAATGCATTTCATGACTTTATTCATGCACTACTCCAACATGTTTTTGGTGTTTTTACCAACACCATGTATGTCCATTAGTTTGAAATAAAAAAAAATTATACAGTATCATGCTGAAAGATAACACAGCCAAAACTCATTATTTTAAAACAAATACTTGAGGTCAACATTTACACATTACCAAAGGTGTCACTTGGTCATCTCTGGACACAGTGTGCTATAGGTACATTACATGATGGCGAACGCATTAAGACGTTTGGATAACAGCTGTATGCAACCTGACAATCTTAGGCACACGATGTTCATGAGTAATCACATCTGTTTGCTACACACTGACTGCACTAGACTGAACCAGATTAAACACAGATCAAAAAAGTCTACGATGAGTTCACAGTTTTGAATAAAAAGGACAGCACAGTTAACTTCCACGTGCCTTTTTCTTTGTACTGGTTATGCATGCTTTGATTATGTATCTTTTGTCTATATATGTATGTATATTTTTAAATTATGGTCTTGAAGATTTACTACACAGCCTTTCTTATCTGGACATATCTTTTTAAAATCTTATGAAATGTTAAACTGATTCAAGAGCTTATGACTGTAGGGATATTATGCATGTAACATGAGTGGAGGACCCGTACAGACTGCCCTAGGGACAGTATAGGTGAGTGCATGTGTCAGTGTTGGAATAGATGATGGAATACATGAAGGGAAAAATAGTCCCAGTGATGTTAAGATCGCAAAGTCTAACAGATTTGATTCATTTATTATTGTAAACTAATTGAACACTACGTATCATACTCAATTATTACCTAATGAGCTGATGCTCAGTGCAAGGTCACGCACTTAATTTTCAAGCGCATTTACTGTAAAATAGACGCATACATTAGGAAGCTAAAAGGCAAATTTCTGGTTAATATAAATGTTGTTATTTTGTCTTTGGAAGCTGGAGTTATGATTTTTAAGCATATATGGCAACCTTTAAATTTAGTATTCAGCAAAGTTGGCAGTTTAGGTTAATTAAGTCGAGGCTTGTAAAGCATGCATAATCACCTACTGATAATGTGGCTTTTTTCTATAGGGCATTTATTTTGTACATTTATACAAGCAGACACATACACACTAATGCCAGTCACTCACACAAACACACATACAGATACACAGTGTTCAGTACATCCAATTTCAGTATAGATTAAAAAGTTGGATAAAAAATATATATATATTAATTTCCAGATGGGGTTCGAAGTACCCTGCTTCATAATGTAGTGCACAGGAAGATTAAGACACTACAGTATGCACACAACAAACCAAGGACAATGACGAAAAAGCTACTGTAGTCTTCTATCAGACTCTGTTGATAGCGTAGAGCACAACATGAGGCGCAAGTGCAACATCCAGTAACATCAGTCGGTCCTCTCCAGAGTTATGCATCTTTCACGTCATCGTCCTGCTTGCGCTCGGTCATTCGGGCACATCGTGGACATGTGGTGGAGTTGTCGTAGTAACAATCTCTAAAGAGACGCAGAACAAACACATTTTGTTAAAAAATGCATCATATTAATGGTGTGTTGTTTGGGTAACATGTTTTTCAGTTTAAAGGAATCATTCAGCGTTTGTGCAATTGTGTTTTTCTCCACAAATGTTTTCACAACTACATTTTAGACTCCTCACAATCACATACATTTTTCTGTCTGACTGGTCAGTGGTGACTAACCTGTGGAAGACAGCAGAGCACTCGTAGCACACTGAGGTGTGACTGTCGAAAGGGAAAAGGATGTCTCCTTCCTTACACAGCTCACACACAAATCCTTTGGCCTGACAACGCTACATACACGCACAAACACACACAAAATGAGTCAGAAAGACTGGGTTTCACAGAGGATATGCGTTTTGTACTCCTTTAGCAAATAACAAAGTTGCCATTAAGAGCCTATAGCCTCATAAGATGAATCTTTAGTAATTTATACCTACAATAAGCTCACAAATCAAGAGACTTCATTAATATGGTTGTTTCTGCTTTATGCATTAGCTCACCTCACAGTCTAGTTTGATGTGCTTAGCAAATGTGGTGTGGATCTCTGTGAGCGAACAGCTGAGTCTGCCGCTGGAGATGTCAATCAAATCCTGTAGTGAATACATGTCATCGTTTTCCACAAAGTGCTGCCGGTCTTGTAGCTGCAGAAGACAAGTACAAAAGAAAAAGTGTTATGAAAATGTGTTATTGAACCATAAAACATGGGAAAATATGTACATTGTTATGATACTCGCCATCAAAAACTATGATTTAGACTCAAACTATTCTGTGCATTGGCATGTTTTTTTTAAACATACATTTTCAGATATATAATCCACATGTTTTAAAGAATAAAAAAAAGCTGCAGTGGTGGAATGTAACCAAGTACATTTAATCAAGTACTCTAACTCTGGTGTACTTGTACTTTGTTCAAGTATTTCCATGTTATGCCAATTTCTAATTCTACTCCACTATATTTTGACAGAAAATGCACTTGCATTTTTCAGTTAATAGTTACTTTGCAGATTTAGGCTACCACAGATAGTCAAGTCAGGTTTACAGTATGTGCAGACTAATATCACATACAGGGTCTCCATTTCACATCAGGCACCTGTCCCGATGCAGTGCAAGCTCTCCACTTACACCACACGGTGGTGCTGTTGTAACATGTAACTCATTGATCGTATCGTCTGTGTACATACAATGATACTTCAACTGCAAAAAGCAAAGTTAGTTTGTAAAGAGATATTGACCTGTAGTAATAGCCGAGCCTCCATGGCCTCCTTGCACGTAATAAAATAGGGTTTCATCAACAGAATATCTTGACGGAGTTTCTGTAAAGCAAAAACCCACAAACACTAACACACATATCACTGATTCACAACATAATAGCACTTAATAGCAATAGCAACAAAGCGCAGGAGGCATTGTGTGATCAAACAACTGTAAGAGTAACCATATTGAAAGCCTCATTGATTCCAAGCTAAATCAAAGAACTTTGATCAATAGCAGTGCCTCTAAAAAAAAGATGAAGCTACCCACCCTGATCTCAACCAGTTCCTCCACAAAGTTAAAAAGCAGCGGGTTGATTTCTTTGAGTTTCAGCACAGGTCGTGGTATCATCAGGGAAAGGTAACGCATCGAGGAGCGACAAACCTGAAAATGGTACACGCTATCAAAACACAGACTGCACATGAATACACTCATGTTGTTTTCAAACCAACACAGTGAGGTGGGTTAAACCGAGGGGTGTCATGAATTCTTATGTTAAATTGAAACTTGTTCAAAATGAGCTTTTAATTTCAACCATCAAATTTTTTTGTTTTTGTTTTTTTGTTTGTTTTTGTAATTTTATTTCTGAACCATTGCAGGGCGGTATTTTGGGTGGAAATCTGGAACTTTTTTTTTGGTGAATTTATTTGACTTACACAACCCTAAACTGCAAAAACGCCATAAAGAAAAAGTCAAGCCGATGCTGTAATCTACCCCTATCTCTAAAAAGAAGATTTTGAAAATGTTAATGACAGGGCATGAAACCAATCATCTATTGATCTCAATAAATCTGGATGTGAGTCGAAGAATAGCGTAGCCACTAGTGCTGAAAAAAATAATAATTGTAAAATGAATCGAATCAGGACCTTAAAATCGATGCAAATCAAATTGTGAATTTGTAGAATGGTGAAACCCCTAGTTAAAGCTGCAGTGGCGGAGAGCCCAAATAGGTCTTAGAATTACAACCTCGTCCCGACTTGAGTTGAACTTGATAGTGAGTCAGATGCTGACTGGCTTTCATAATAAGGCCTTTTTTGTGATTTAATGTTTCTGATGTTTAAAGCACAATTGACTTCTCTTGAAAAAGCATCTCTGTAGTCTGTGCAGCACTCCTCATGACTAGTAAATTGACTTCGATATGTAAAATATTTTGGAGTTCCAGCTTAAGTTTATTTGATGCTTATATAACACATAATAATTCAGTTCTGATGTTCAGCAGTGACATTTATGAAAGAAAAACATAGGCAAACAAATATGAGAGCCACATCGAGTCCACATCATACACTCATCTACTGTTTGTAAAGGGGTATAACTTGACAAGAAGTCTAACATAGGTGTGATTGGCAAAGGACAATAAAGCAGGAAAATATACGGCTCCACTATGTCTCTCTTGACATTTATTTTGTTCCGTCAGCTAATAAAGAAATAGTTCACCGCACACATCCAAAACAGTGTTTCCTCTATTCCTCTCTATCTTTCCTCTTTTGTAGCAGCGGTGCTCTGAGTCGGTAACCTAGCAACAGAAGGGGGGTCCAGGGTCATGCCCCCCGTAAGAAAATTTTGAAAAATTACCCTTTAAATGGTGACTACTGGTGAGATTTTTGAAAGAAAAAAAAAAATTCAGAATCTAAGACATGAGAAAGAATAGTGTAGAAGTTGCTGCTTGACAACATGTTAACCTCTTGAGTATTAGAGAACTTTTTTTTACCATTATTTTATTTATTATTATATATTTGTTTTGGAAACAGAATCTGTTTCAGAAGTCAGTGGGCCACATGACATGGAAGCTATTGAGAAAACAATCATAATTTCTGCATATTAATATTCATATAAAATAGAGGAAACACTAAAGTACAATAAAAAGAGCTGTGTCTCATTCGTCCAGTTTACTAATACAATCTGCTGCTGGTTTGAAGTCACAGGGTCAAATGACATAGAAGATATTGAATAACCTGCAATTATTTTGTATTAATATAATTTATTTATATTAATGACTTAAGTTATTTATTACTTATTAATGATATTTGTTACTTATTAATGATTTTAAGTAATTTAATGACGGTCCCTAAATCAGTGTCCA
>OMLP01012875.1:0-66818 GCA_900302685.1 Spondyliosoma cantharus
TAGAGCTGTGCGATATTACAATATATATCGTAGTGCGATATAAAAATGTCTACCGTAGGATATAACCCTCTGTTGTTTATATCGGAATTTTAACGTGTAGGCTACTTGTTTAGCACTGTTGCTACACTAACCTTAACGTACACTACGGCTGTGATTTAACACGCCGTGTAAAGCACAACTCAATGTCGGAATGACCATTGGATATCCAAATTTTGAGTTCAAAACAAGTTCATTGTATGAAGGCGAATGTAACTGCAGCAACGCTACTGCTTTGTGGTAGCATTTTTACGTCACCCGCAAGGACTGGTTTACAGCATTGGTCGCTCGGGAGTAAACAGTGGCAAAGCAGCATGGCGGAGACAGAGGAGAGCGCAATGGAAGACGAAAATAACGTAACGGGATATAAAATTAGCTATATCAAGATATAAAATTTTGTCCATATTGCACAGCACTAACTAAGTGATAGATGATTATTCAGGAAAATAATAATAATAATAATAACAACAAGACAGGTTAATCAACAATGAAAATAAGGGCTATTTCCATTTTGAACTGCTGAAATAAAAACAAGCAATTTGAATACCTTTGGGTTCTTGGAAATTGCATCGACAAAATGATTAATCAAGAGGGAAAAAATCATTAATAAAAATAACTGTTAGTTGGAACTCTACATTTACAGCAGCTGCATGACTCAGTGGGGGGTTTTGGATTAGAGGAAACCCTCCTTATCTGCAGTTTCTCTTTACGTTGTAAAAAAACGTTTCCTTGTAAATAGAGGTTTCTGTACATTTCCTTTTTTGTGGTGCTACGAATTTCCCAGCTCACATCCTGATAAACACTGTTTTTAGATCGAGCCGTGCTCCAGACGCCGTCTACTCAGGGTGAACACAGGAAACCTCAAATGATCACTTCCTCTCTTTAAGAATGGACTGACATCACTTTCTAACAACATGATCGCATGACTGAGACACATTATTATGTAATGATTAACGCCCTGACTGGGAGTACAGTGGGAGTTGTCCTGCCTCCTCCAGTAAGTTCTTTGAATCATAATTTCCAAATACTGAGAGATTTGACACATTAAAGAAAAACAAATGAAAGAAAACATGCCACAGGTTTGTATCCTCCTAAAGGTCACACTTTCTTAAAAAAATATCATTTCTTTGACAAGAGAGGTTGAGAGGGAAAATCCATTGAGAACTGAACAAGGAGAGGTAGAGTAGCTGTCGTCCTGTTACAAAGAGCTGCTTTGCTTCACAGCAAGTGTCAAAAGCTATTATGATCTTCTTTTCTCCCTTATGTTTTGATCTACATTTAACCACCACAAGACAGGAAAAAAGCAGCAAAAGGAGACAGGCTGCTGGGCTGCCACCCTGGAGAGGCTAATACTTTGTGAAAGCATACAGTAACCTACATCAGGGAAGTCTCTGCACACATGAGAGCCTGTCTTTGCATGGGCGCCTGTTGGAACTATGCAATCAGCCCCCGCCACTTCCCTGTGTTTTAATGCCACTTGAAGATATAGTAAGCTATCATGTTCTCCTGCTACAGGTAAAAACCCTGATCGCATGTCCTGTATATGTTTCACATTAAGAATGATGGGATGCCAAGCAAGACCGGACAAGTAAATGATGGGTGTGAAACAATCCTTAGAGTAATGTGAATGTAAGAAAATACACCATATTTATAATCTGATCTGGCTTTCTCTTCAGAGACAAATTCAAATTCCTCACTGGTCATGATGACTATTCAAGGTGGAACTGGGATGGGCCCCACCTCTTCAGAAATCCACCTCCAGAGTTTGACTGAGGCCCCGTGACCAAAACGATGAGGTAAATGCAAAAGACATGCCACCAAACCAACTCTCAGGAGCAGATAGATGACCATTAGCTTGGATTATGCAACCATAAGTGGCACTGTGGCTCTGCCTGCTGCCTACAGGCCAAACACAGCGTCAGATGGTAAATATTATTCACAGGTAGACTGGGTAAACACATGGAAAACTACTCTGTGTTATTAAATGCAGTGGGGTTAATCCTGAACAGCTACAAAATCCACACAGTTGGGGTTTGTTTGCACAGGAACTTGGGTATAGTTGTATTAGCTGGTCTGCTAGCTGAATTTATCGTCCACACCAAATCCGCGAAAGGCCACGAGTAAGTTTCCAAAACATTTATCACCAAGTCGACTGAACAGCGTGGTCCAGATTTTAAAAAATGGACACCAATTAATACAGCTGTACAGCGGCATGTTTGTATGAGGGGGGTGAAGTAGCTAGTGTTGGTTCCAACGATTCAGCGGGTAACGTTAGTCGTGCGCCGAGTGACGGCAGCGACTTGCTGCTCTGACGGACAGTCGCACCGCCGCTGACTCGGTGGGCTGTGTGGCTAACGGCCAGTTTTAACGTCCATGACGGGATTTAAAAGCTTCCCTCCCCGGGTTATCTCAGTCCATTTGTCAGTGTCTGGCTGTATTTTTGCTTCCCGCCTCGCTGCTAGCGTTTTTTTAACGAATGTTTAGCTTCAGCTCGTAGTGCACAGGAGAACGTTAACGGGTTGTGTAACGTTAATTGACGTAAAAAAAAAAAAATGTTACCGTACCACCACCTTTACGGTCCTCCTCGCCGTGTTGTTAGCTAAACAAAAACACTAAATACCACAACACCCATCCACACCGACTTCGGCTTAGTTAACACTTGCCGTTGCAATGGCGGGTTGTAACATTAGAGCAGCAACAGAGCTGTGAAATGTCATGAAAACAAATCCAGTCACTCACCGGAGGAATCCTCATCTTTACGTGGAGTCCTGCGGAGCCCCTCCGTTAGTATCCGTCATACCTAATCGCCTTTGGAAGCTATTTTTGAGTATCCTCGCGTGGACCCTCCGCCGCCCGCTCAACTCACACAGCGCAAGTCGGAAAGTACAGTCTGTAGTCTACCGTAGTTGTGCGACAGCACTCAAGGATCCCTCCCCCAAGGTTTATTATCGGGAAAAATAAGGAGCAACGTCAAGACAACCACGATGGAAATCCCCTACTTCCTGTAATATCTTTCAAAATAAAAGTCCTACTTTGAAACTTGTAGCTAGCCACACTGCATTTAAAGGGCAGTTCCACCAATTTTACATATTTAAGTGTGCTAACAAGCCTTGAGGGGTACTGCAAATGTGAAAAAGTAGAATAAAGCCTTTTGTGGCCACAAAGGAAGCTGCACGCAATCTGATAAATCGCCTCCAGTGATGTTACTCAGTGGCTAAATTGCATTGTTGGTAATGTAGGTTGTGAAAAGCAGTCCACTGGTCTAGTATTACACTGCGCTAACACTCATTATGGACAGTTTTTATTTATGAATTATTATTTATTTAACCTGGGAAAATGTTATTGATGTATCATCATTTACAGTGGTGTCAAGATATCAAACAGCCAAACAACAAGACAATGTTTTATATAGCTAGTAAAAGAAGAAGAAAAAGAAAATACAGGGCAAGTATGCTCAGAAGTTCAAACAGGGTAAAAACAATGTGGTTGAAGCAGATTAAAAATGAATAGATACAAGAGTGAAAAGCATAAATTTACAGCAGTTAATAATTAAATCATTTACGATCAAATATAACAAGATCAGAGATGAGGGCTTTGAACTGCCTTGGTGGCATTTTGCAAAGTGTTTAAGTTTACAACTTGATATATATGCAGCTTATGATCCTGACAGCTGCCTTTATGTTTTTGGAATTATGGACATGTTTTATGTTTTAATGTTTATATTCATAATACTTAACACTGCGTATTTTATCATATTTTATGACTGTATTTTATTCTTAGACTCTCACACCTATTCTTTTCATTATAGATGGCTTAAAAACAAACGATCAAAGTTAAAACAGCAGAACCCGAGGTATCACCTCTCTTATTCCACACATTTATCTTTTGTTTCAAAATGTGATGCTTACATTAACCTCAGTGTATTCGTTTATTTGTAATTAGATAATTGAACATGTTTGGTAAAAAATAAATATACATAAAAATATATCAGACTCAAATTCAATCATTCTGTCAGTCGAAAGAAAAGCAAAAGTCTAAAAGTCAAGCAAAGTCTTTAAAGTATTGCTGGTTCTCAGCTTCTTAAATGTAAGAATTTGCTGCTTTTCTTGACAGTAAATGAAGAGTCTTCAGATTTTGGACTGGAATGCATTTTCCAATTGTTTTTTTATTTGTTGACATTTTCAGACTAAAATGTCAAATGAATTGGCAGATTAAAAAATAAACATAAGGCCTAGTCTATGTGTTAAAATGTGAACAGTTACAGGTAGTATCATAAAAATACATTTTCAAATACCAAACATTAAAGTACTGATGAGGCAGCAGATATGTAGGCTATCAACAATTAATTATATATTTTATCATTGGACTTTCATCACTGATACATCTGTGTGTGACAGCTAAGATATTTCCCTCTAACATGTAGTGAAGTTGAGGTATAAAGAAACATAACATTGAAGTAACTCATAATTCTAAGGATGCACAGCACTACAATGAACTGTACAATCCCTGAGCAGCATTTCATCAATCCAGTCAATAAGCACTTGTGTGTTAACGCCCTTTTTTAAAATTCTTTAACCAGTATTATTCATGAGCTTTTATTTTCAAAGCGTCATCCCACAGTTTCCGGTTTGGTGCAGCTGTCACCGTGTGTCTTGCCGCAGCTGTGAACGGTTCAGCTCATCCCGCTCTGCACTGTGGTCCAGCCGCAGCAGCAGCAGCAGCAGGGACATTTTGGCTCAAACCGGGCTGAAGGTGGTGTGCTGAGCCCCGGGGCGGGTCCGCAGCTCCGTCCCGCTCCCGGCACGACACCCTTGAGCCAAAATGGCACACTCATCCCGGGTAACCTTGTCAGAGCTCCCTCTCTGCGGCTCAGACTGACAGCTGCGGCCCATTGATCCGCACGATGCAGCAGAGCAGCGTCAGAGGTGATCAATGAAACGGGATGTGACAGTGATGTGTACAACCCACCCAACCTGCTAACCAATGCTTATCCTTGCACACCAAATTGTTACTCATGAAAATCAAGCCGATACCAACCTTTATTTCAAGATTGTTTCAAAAGTGCTGTATAAATAATCCACAAAGACCCTTGAATTTACCTGAACCCAAGGTGATGTAATGAAATAATTCAAATACTGTGACCAACAGACACAAACTAATTATTAAATCAAAGATAAAATACAATAGACAGCAATCCATCACCTTTGTAAGGTAGGAACAGCACATTTTGTCATTTGTATTTATTAAAATTAATAGTTATTCTCAGTGGTGGAAAGTATTTACTCAAGCGCTGTATTTTAATGCAACATACTTGAATATTTCCATTTAGCTGTGCTACTTCAGACTTCGGTAAATATAGCATGTTTACTCGACTACTCGCAGAGTAAGATTTATCATACAAAAGCTACGATCACTTTATACCATTTTTTATATGGAACCCATTTTCTATGAACCCACTTAAAGTAAAAAGCCAAATAATATATCAATAAAGTATTTAAACTAATCTCCTTTTGACCAGATGCATCAAAATGTTGCTTACTTGTTGAAGGGGCACTGTTTAGTTTTGGAGAAGAAATTCTAACTCAGAATTACTATATTTACAATATGAATGAGGTTGTAACACAAACCCAGATTTTGTTTTCCATAACTGAATAAACAGGCTGTTCTCAGAGGAAAATAAGGTCCCCTGAACACTGTTTGAAGCTAGAAAGGTGGCAGGGTCCGCCACTTACAAAGTAAAAGAGTGTGAAAGTGTGTAAGGTCAGTCTGTTTATTTAGTCTTGAAAACAAAGTTTATTTAGTTTAAGCATTAAAAAAATCAGTGAAGATCTTTCTCTTCTAAATAAAATGTATTCCTCAAAACTGCACAGTGCACCTTCAAAGCATCATTAATAATATTATAATATTACAATGTTAATGTAAATCTGGTATGGGCCTTTTTGCTGCATAGTAAGTACTTCTACGTACTTACATGTAATATTGACTGCTCTCCCAACCTTTACTAAAAGGAACATTCAGTCATTATCTACTCACCCTCATGCTGATGGAAAGTTAAGTTTTGTAGTCCTCAAAACTTTTCTGGAGCTTCACAGCAAAACAGCACTGCAACATTCACCTGGACAACTAAAAGCAGCTGGGGACTTGTTTAACAACATCTTTACAACGTCTTGTAAAATCAATTTGGGAGCGCCTCAGGAGACTTGGATCACACCAGAGGAGCTGTATGGAGCCATTTCATGTTTCCTGTTGTTTTTAAGGTTTTATAAACATGTCCCCATCTACTTCAGTTGTTTAGGAGAATGCTGCAACACTGTTTTACTGTGAAGCTCCAGAAATGTTTTGTGGACTACAAAACTTAACAATGACAACATTTTCATTTTTGAGTGAACTTATCATTTAAAGGGGCTCCATGGAACTTCTGTGTTGTGCTGGAAGCTGGTCTTTTGTTTATGTTAGTGGACTCGTTTTATAAACTATAACGTTAGCTACTGTTAGATTTAACAACACTACTCACTGAGAAGGAGCAATAAAATGTGATTTATGCATGTGAATTGCTGCAAATCATTACATATAGCCCCTTTAAGCAAAGTTATCGAAGTGATACATGTAAACAGTTGTCGTTTTAACTAAATTCGGTGTGGTTTTAAAATGTAATTGTGGTTGTTTGCAGTGAAAATTTATCTTTATTTACCCTCCAGACTTCCGTTACACAACAGCTCAGATATCTATGAATTCAAGGAAGTGTAGAGAAAGAGGCCCTCTGTCGGGCTTCTCATATGCTTTTTTGTTCTATTTATAAAACGTGCATCAGTTACAAACTTAACATATAAAAGGAAACACAGGACTGCTGACTTTCTGTTTCCCCATTAGCTGTGGACATGAACTCTTCTACAGCCCAAAACAACAAACAAATCTGAGGAATCAAGTAGACAAAAAGGACAAACATTAATAGCCCAAAAATGTTTTATTAAATTCATAAATCACCACTATACTGTAATGTGAATTCTTCATTCACTTTCATATACAATCTCTTAAATACTAGCCATGTTTAACCATGTAGAAAGCTTAGTTGAGTCCTCGTTTCTCGGCGTGTCCACAGCCTACTGAAATCAAAACCTTCTTTATCTGCGTGCTGTTGTTGTGTTGTTGTGGCAGGCTAAACCCGAAGTGGTTCACATCTCCAGAGATGATGCATTGCACCTTTAACAACCGTTTCCCCACAAGAGGAAATGCCCTTTGTGAGTCCAGTAAGGAGGTAACAAAAAATTAAAACGGTTGACGGAGGAAAAAACAGGCTTCGTCAGTTTGCTTCATTCTTTGAGGCTTCATCAAAGTTCTCCACAAGATCTGTAAGAAAGAAAACAACAAAGTACATCAAGGTTTTGTTCTGAGAGCAGACGCAGGGTTTGATGAAATTGACATGGACAATTTGTGAAACAATTAGTGATTGAATTAATTTCAAAAGACATCTTTATATCTAACATTCTGGAGCTGAAGAGTTGCTATAAACCTGTTGAAAACAAGGATGCAGAGCAAAGTCCTTATTGGCTTGGCTGACAAAATAGAAACCAGCTCAAACAGATGTAGTGTTTCATATATTTTGGAAATAAATCCTTTATTTAATCTACAAGGTGACATTTTACAGAAGAATCAGCATTGTTTTATTAAAAGCCCCATAAAGCATGAGGAGGAAATCTTTAAATTGTCTTTGTAAATTAAAGCAATGATTATCTACCTGGTACATCGTCGTCCTCTTCTTCTGCAATTTCCTCCTTGACTGCTTTCATGTCCATGGCTGCAAAATATATAAAGAGAATCAGGAGTGAATTAGAAGTCGAGCTGAAAATTGGCAAAAGAAGGTTTTGTGATAATAACTGCAGGCTTAAGTTAACATAAGGTCCTAAATTCATGAAAATGGCAGTTGCTCATCAGTCTTTACTGTACAGCCAATATCACAAGATCAGTTGTTTTGCCAGGTGGAAAAACTCCATTTTCCTGTGCATTCTTTAATGATTTCATTTCCATCTACATGCAAATACCAAGGTCAACTGCTTCAAAGTCAGTTCTCTAGATGTTCAAAAAGTGTGCTGGATAGCTGAGAGGACGCTTTAACTGTTTCAAATCTCACAGTCCGGCTTTAGCGCTAGATTTCATATCTGGACCGAAGCTGGTTTCATGTCCAGACTGGAAACCTTGATAACAATCAATTTAGAGTGGTTGTTAGGTTTCCAGGTGTGGATTTGCATGTTTAACAATCACTTAAGGAGACAACAGGGCATCACAATACCAACAGGCAGGAATTAAAACAGGTAAACCACAGTAAACAGTTTTTCATTTCTGTTTACAACATTTAATAGCCTTTGCCAACGCTGCAGCGGTAAATAAAAAGGACTGCAAATTCAGCTGGTGATCATCATAATGCAAACAAATACTTCACCCCTTTAATTCACAGGCTTCATATGTTGCTATTAAATACATATAAGAAGTCTTTAACTGCTGATGTTTTCTGTTGGAGTTTTTACTCTTTCCTCAAAGGCTTTTGGTTCTCTTCAGTTTTTGTCGCTGCTAAACCCGTTCCTCTAAGTCATATTTACAGACTTAATCTCCACTGGTTCTCCAGTGATTCTAAACAAACAAAGGAATGCTGCACAGAGCCGTCAAACAAATCTGCTGAAGTTCACTGATATGTTGAAGGCAGCATATTCAACTGTGTTTCTGTTTGAAGCAAGTGGAATCATGACTACATTCTTTTGATGTCCAGGTCAGTTATGTTGTTTATATGTCAGTAGGGTGTATTGTTTGCCCATATGGAGCTCTGAACTCTGGTTGAAAGCATTCATAAAATCTACTGACTTTTCTGAAAACCCACAGAATACGATGAAGATCACTGATATTACAAAAACACAGAGGATCCTGACATTGTGACAGTGAGTATTTATGCACATGTGTTGTTGTAAGTGTACTCACATTGCCGTGGGAACTGCTCAGCCAGCTTGCGCAGGCTGGTGAGGCTGTCGGCTCCCAGCTGGCTCAGGATGCCTGGCAGCATCTCTGTCAGCTGTTTGGTCTCAGCGTGGCCCGTGATGGCGAAGGTGTTGGCAGAGAGAGACGCCTGCACTTTGGGATTGTTGAAGTGGATCACTGTCCCATCATCTTTTATCATATTCACCTGAAAAATACAAGCAAAAACCATACCATCAGAATAAAAAAGCCAATAAAGCCAATAAAACCTGACCGTATTTATGTTTGAACACCTACTTAAGATTTTTGTGGCATATTAAGGGTATATAGCATGGAACACACTGTCTTTAAAGCCTTGGATTGGATAAAATCTGAAAATAAACCATTAACAGGTTGAGACAAATTTAATTCTGTGAATTAGGTTAGTATCTTTGTCTTTCGTGATTTAACTGAAAAACTTTGTGGCCGCTTTTTGGATAAAAGTTTTCTAAAAATAAACTAGATGACATGAGAACGCTGTCATTAGGCTCTCCCAGTCTTTTATCTCTTCTCATCAGGACAACAAAATAAGTCAAAGCAGTACAGCTACAGTCAAACAATGACATTAGTGTTCCTTTGATAGCTCACCTCTTCTATCCCTGCAATGTTGTTCACTGCCAGTTTCTTCAGTGAGCCCTGGAGTTTTTTGTCATCAGCTGTCGCTGTCTTGTGAACAACCTTTTTCTTCCTGCGGGCAGTTCCCTGTGGGAAGAAGCAACAGGTGTGGATGTCAAAAAAGGAGTATATAGCTGAATTGGGCAGAATGTCAAACACATTATAATACCACTGGGTCACATTATTATTATTATTATTTTTTTTTAATGGTTTCGTTTTTCCATTCTATCTTGGAGACAATATTTACTCATTTCTAGCTGTTGACAATGAAGCATTTTCAAACACAAGACTATAAATAGTTAAGACAACATGTAAGAAAAGAGTGTTTTTTTACTAAGGTTTTAAAGTGTTTAAAGGGTTAATAATTTGACTTAGACCAGCTTTTACTAAAACCTTTTGGTTTTTTTTTTTAACCCAAAACAATGTTGATACTAATCTGTATGAATGCCATACATTTGTATACTTTATAATGCTGTCTAAATAAGTTGAATCGACCTGAATGCCTCCGGTGAACAACAGTTAATGAAGTTAACTAAGCATTACTAAGCAAAATGCTGTAAACAAGAAAGGAAACAAGAAAGTGATTACCTAAAAGTCCACATGACACATGCTTATTTTAAAGTACATAAACTTGGAAAACTGTTATCATCATGGCTACATGATTAGATATAAGATTCTCTGTATGAAAAGGGGACTTTTACCACTACATTTCCACTAGTTTGAACACAGGATTTGGAGGTGTAGAAGTATAAACACATTATTAATGTCCTCCTATTTTTGTATAAAGTAACTTTCCATAACTTTAGCTGTGACTAAAATTATGCATATTTAGAAAGATCTTAAAAAACGTAAATTCTAACTGATAAACTGATCCAGGCTCATGAAAACGAATGTGTGAGGAGTAACTCGCTTTGTGACTGCGAGTTACCAATAGTGTGTAGGATCCTCTTGTTGATTTTGGTGAAATTCAAACTGAGTAAATGTAATTGAATTTGAAGAGGTCAATGTGGTGCTGTCTGGAAAATGGCAAAATGCCTCTATCAGGGCAAAAATAACAAATAGCGCCACCTAGTGTGAGGCTGAAGACCACACAATACACTTGAACAAAGCCACAGAGGCCACAGATGAATGCCCCCCATAAAGGGAATGCTGAGGTCAGGGGGACAGTGCTGACAGATGCTGAATGCCATCACACTCCTTAAAGTGAGCAACAACTGAACAAGCAACAGTTTTAAACATTATTGCACTAATAGTGTGAAAAGATATGTATTAGTATGTTCAAAATAATAGTAGCAGACTGTACCTTTCCACCTATCCGGACCTGTGCCTGAAGTTTGGCGAGCTTCTCTTGATTCATAGTGTTCTGCTCGTGGAAGAAAAAATAAAACCTTATTCGCATGATCGTATTATCAGGCTTAATATATAAAAGCAAAATGACAAACACAAATTACAGGTTTCACGGGTGAGAAACCATCATGTAGTTTTATGGAACACGTGATTTCATGTTGAAACGCAATAGACAGTGCAAGTTGGGCAATCAGAGCTATATTAATCCACATTTCCACACATTAGTACCAAGCTAGCAGACAGCTAACTGATCAAATGACAGCTATACTGAAGCCATCCTGACGGTAGACCAACATATATTAAGTAGATTGATAAAGAAAAGTATCTGGAACCAAATTCCAAAATGTCATTTAGCTACGTCTAACGAAGCTAACTGCTAACTAGTTAGGTACCGTTAGGTAACTAGCAAAAAGGCTAATTTAGCGAATATTAGCATAGTGGCTAAAGGAACAAGACGAACTGGAATTCTAGTTCCTGGCGAGGCCAACAGCGGACGTCGACTACAAATCAAACGATGAAACAAAACAGCTCAAATGTAAACCACAAAATGAAATCGTTTTTTACCTTTTAAAAGGAATTAACTGACAATCGGTTGGACTGTTCTTGCTACTAATGAGGTTGGAGCAGCGCAGTTTAAACCTGCATCAAGCAGCAGCAATAAAACACACTTCCTACAAAAAATGTCAGAATAAAATCAGTATATCTTACAAGCGGTATATTTATGACTTATAAATAGAACACGTTAACTCGTAAGGTGGTAACATATATGTTTTATTAGATTTATTTGGGATGTGACACGTGAAATACCTGATTGAGTATGCTTGTGAAATAATTTTTGACTTTTAAACTTTTGTTTTCGCGATAGTTTCCGGTTGTTCTCTTACTTTTCGTTGTCTAGCTTGACCAATTAAAGCCGCAGACAGGAGCACGCGGTTATCTGGATATGACGTAATGCGAACCAATAGGAAGAGGAGGAGGGAGGGGGACACACGCAACCTTATTGGACATTACTTTTATTGTGAAACTCCACTAGTTGAACATCCGGGTCTCCAGTTCACACGAACAGTCACTGCAGCTATCTTGTAGCCATTAGCTGTGTGGAAAAGGCCAGTCAAAATGCAAACGTCTCTAGTAAAAATCGCATTATTTTCGTCGCTGCAGGTTTTGTTGTCTTTGACGTGTTTTCAACAGGTTGTCGAGGCAGCCAGCGGGAAAGGTGAGTTTATATTTTGAGTTGATTTACATTCAGGAGCTAGCATGAGCCGGCTAGCTCCCCGCTAGAGAAGAGCTAGTTGTCTTTGTATCAGCATCCTGGATCACAAACCTGTGTCCTGGACAGGTAATTTAATGAGGGAGACGAGGTGTGTTTTAGCGTTAATTAATAAACATAATAATAATAATAATAATAATAATAAATCCATTATTACGCTCCACTTTTTCAGGTACTGCTAGTACTACTTTACAGTCACGCTCTCTTATGAGTTAAATGTTAAAGTTAAATGTTATCCTTTTGAGATTGCATTAAGATCTTATTCACCCATAAGCATTTTATAATAACCTAAAAAAATTTCCCCATTATATTCAGAATATAATCAATATGCACATATTGAATAAATAACTTAAGAGGTAAATACATTAAACACACATGAATTAATGTGCAAGAGTACAAGTTGTAATCATTAACAAGCCATAAAAAACAACTTTACCTCAAGGTGCATCAGTATCACTATTTTATAAATTACAAGCATAGAAGTATGACTAAAATACGAATGGAAAACAAATGTATTACAGATGCAACAAACTATTCTTTTATTTATTATTGCTGATGTTTTTGGTTATTTTCTAGATTAATCGATTAATCTTTCAGTTAAACTTTTTAAGGCGGGAAAAAAGACTATCCTAGTTTCTTAAAACTCAGGTTAATGTCTCTAAATGTCTTGTTTTGTCAGACACAAAACCCAAACATGTTTAGTTTAATTATGTTTCATGTGTCAGAATTTTCTGCCATTTTTGCATTGAATATTACTATAATGATCAGAATGGTGAGTAATTATTTTTCTATTGATCAATTAATCGATCAGTTGTCAAACGTCGCAGCTCATAATTGTATTAACTTGTGTCAAGGGTTGAATCACACTGCAAGGAGAAAATGAAATGCACTACTCAAAATTAGTGTGGGATATTGGGATATGGGTGCATATATGTATGTGCAATAAAAGTCAATTTTAAATATGGCGCATTATTTATTCACAAAACACAAAATAAAAATTCAGATATGTCACAGGAGTGTTCACAGAAGAGTTGTTATCTCCCTTCATATTAAATTACCACCATTCACTTGTGTTTGTCACAGTTTGCTCACAGTTCTTTGTGTTGATGTGTATTCAGGGCAGACCCACCCTGTTGTAGAAACATAATACTAGTTACACAATGCCGGTGTGCTCAATAATCCTTTCTCCTCACAGGATTTGGAGATAACATCCACTGGAGGACGCTGGATGATGGCAAGAAGGAAGCAGAGGCCAGGTGAGTTCACACTTCCTGTCACCTTTTGTGCAAACATTGCCTTGAGGGAGGCCTAAAACGGCTCTTAAAGAAATCCTCCACGTCTGCATTTCCACTCCAGACAGACATGTTGATACCAGTAGCTTGTAGTTAATGATTTTTCATCACGAGGGTTTAATTATTTATTGTCATGACAATCAAAGTAGTTTTCAGTGTTCCCTTGTGCACCTATGATCTTAACTAATTTTCTTTACGTGTGTTTGCAATGACAGTGGGCTGCCAATCATGCTCATCATCCACAAGACCTGGTGTGGAGCCTGCAAAGGTAAAACAATTTTTTCCCTTTCTTTATAAAAACCTCAGGTCAGGAACTGTCCTGTCACGTCTCAATAAATGTGTTATGTGCCCACTATATATCCACAAAAAGCATAACTTAAACAAATATAACATTTGTTTGTTAAAACAATGACATTTTTTATTAAGACGCAGGACCAGCGCTGTATTGTGCTGATAATCATTATGATTATGACAGGATTTGATGTAAATAGAATAAACTGTGAATACTATTTGCATTGTGTTGCCTCCACAACAGCACTGAAGCCCAAATTCGCTGAATCCAAGGAAATCTCTGAGCTTGCACACAACTTTGTCATGATCAACCTGGAGGTAAGGAGATGTTTAATGTATTTCTCAGTTAATCGGGATTACTATTTTAAATAAGTTGTAATTTGGGGATGATTGCGCTAACATGAATATGCATGTACATTATCAGGGGGATGAGATTTGTTCCCAGGCTTGTAAATGATAAGTTATCTCCTATTTGAACAGGATGAGGAGGAGCCAAAGGATGACGCCTTCAGCCCCGATGGTGGATACATTCCTCGGATTCTTTTCCTGGGTACGGAGGGGGTTGAGTCACGCTTCATGTAAACACTTTGTGGGATTCCTTTGGACAGACTAATTGCACAGTTACCCTTGAAAAACATGATATGAGTTTCAGTAGGCTGGATTTGAGTTTCACTGGCATGTTTTTGTCTTGGTGACGGTACAGTGAAAAGGCCAAGATGTTGCACTTTTTCAGAATTTCTCAGAACAATTGGCGGCAAACCACCTCAAGGATTTGGAAATTAACTGCAATACATACTGGAGAGCAAATATTGAATCAAGAACATCCCAAACCTGTACAGATGTGTGTAATAAAATAATTAATAAAAGGTAGAAATTGTCGAGCTTTGATTGGACAAATGCAAAATCAAGCGGCATTAAATATCACCTGTTTGTTGTGTTGAATACAACACGGATGTAGTGTGTAAATATTAAAGAAACACATCACAGGAATATTATGCCTCAGTGTAGGAATGTAATATCAGAATACTTGAGAAATGAATGTAACATCAGAGCACAAACTAAATTACTTCCCAGATTTGATGGTTCCTTTAGTGAAAAAGCTTGTTGTGTGTTGTTTATCTGCTCTACCTTTTCCAGTTTACTGAATATAATATCTTTATTGAAAAAGGACCCTCACGCCAATAACCAATTATTTGATAGACAGAAAGTAAATCGGCAGCAAATCATGCACCAAATGTTCTGCTTCCAGATTTTCAAATGCTACTATTAGCTGGTTTTCTAGGTCCTCATTAATAATAATTGATTTTGAACTAAAATCTGGACAGATAATTTATGAAATAATCCAACTATAATCCAAATATTTTGAGGATTGATTAAGAAAACAATGGCTAGTTGCAGCCCTGTATTGTTTTGTTTAAGTCAGTCAGTCATTTGCTGGTTTTCTTAGTCTTCTATAATAATAAATCGATGGCTTTCTAATTGGACTTTGGGGAGTTTTTACAAAAAAATTCTTGAATGAATTGAATTGAATTGTCATTATTGATGATAATACTTGTCAGTTAAATTGTAAAGAAAACAATGACTAATTGCAGCCCTGTATTATTTGGATTTCAGCTGTATTTTGCTTTGACCAAACCTTTTATTTGACACTTGCAGATCCCAGCGGCAAAGTCCATCCTGAAATCACCAACAAGAACGGAAATCCAAACTACAAGTATTTCTACAGCAACGCCGATCAAGGTAACATCCAGATTATCATCATTTACCTGGAAAATTGTATTTTATTATGCAATACAGCTGCCGTGAGCTCAGTGAATATGTAAGTTCCCTTTTAAAAGTAGCTGATAATAATGTTTTTTTTTCTTATCTTCCTCTTGCTCAGTTGTGTCTGGTATGAAAGAGGCTCAGGAGAAGCTGACGGGTGACGCCTTCAAGCGTGGTCATACTGGAGACGAGCTGTGAGGAGGCGGACGCGGTCACCAAGCTGTAAGGGCTACACTTCCTCCACCTGAGGCGGTGCTTCAAAACGCCCTGTAACATCCCCAAACAAACCTCCACCTCCCACCCACTATTTACACTCACACTTTAGGGTGAGGGTCATCTCACTGACAGAACAAAGCCAGTCATTTGAGAGGACCTTGATTCTTCAGTTCTACTTTTTGTCCTGTGAAGTTTTTCCAACACTACAACTCATGTTCCTGTCACTGTCTGTGTTTTAAAACATGTACATTTGTAACTACTGTTAATTAAATGCCATGTACTGTACCAACTGTCTGTAGAGGATATAACCAACTCAAGCTAGCCAAGTTAACTGTTACTAACTTTCACTTGATGTCTAGAAATTGCCAAGTTTTTCAAGTAATTTGCCTTTTTTGTGTCACCGGGCAACCATGAAAGTCTTTATTTTAGACATTTTACACTGTAGACGACTGAAATCCATCTTAACCAGTAGAATCATGTCTCACCACCAACAGCAATGACACTCAGTACTTCCTATTAGACAAGATAATATTTTAACACCCTCAGTGATGTGCTTCCAAAGATCCTCTACAGTATGTTCAATATATCTGTGACTTTACCATGAACTACAACATGGACTCTGTACTTCTCATTTTTCTTTAAGATATTATTCATTGAATCCTGCCAATTTATGTATACTTGCTGTAATAGCTGTATCTACGTAATCTTTTTTTTTTTTTTTTTTCCAGTTCTGAGTTACGTTTAAATACTTGTGAAGTGACACCACCAGGGCTGCAATTAATGATTATTTTCTTGATTAGTTGCATTTGTTTTAAAATGGCAGAAAATGATGATCAGTCGTCCTCGAGGGTCTTGAGTTGTCAACAACCCAAATATATTCAGTTTACTGTTGTAGAGGAGTAAAGAAAACAAACACTGGCATTTGAGGAGCTAGAATCAGAATTGTATTTTTCCCTTGAAAAATACTCAAACTGCTTAAGAGATTATCAAAATAGTTGGTGCTTAATTTTAGAGCGGACAACTAATCGATTAATCGTTGCAGCTCTAGACACCACTCTTTTTTTCTTGTCAGCCTTGTTAAACTCTTTGAATGAGGGATGAAAACTGGTCAAGTGTCTTGATGTATTTTATACATGTACACAGCCAAGTGTGCAAATAAAGTTTGTTGTACTGAGTTCTTTGTGTTTATTGTTGTCCTGGGATGTGGGATTATAGTGGGATAGGACGTTTTTCTGCATTTTTATTAATTTATCAGGAAATAATTCATGCATGGACAAAAAAAAAATCTGGCCTATTATTTATATAAGGCTATATACTTAAAAACATACAATGATAAGGCCAACAAGTAAAATGTCACAGATTTGTCCGCCTTCTGTTTCTACCATTAAAGCCTCTTACAGCCAGGTGACGTCAGAAAAGTCAATGAGGGCTGAAGGCTTAATGTGACATCCATGTGCTCCCCGGAGGGCCCCACTTGCCGAGTGTGGGAGTCGTTTTTCTGACTCGGGCGTTTTCGTGTTGGAATGTGGGAGCAATTGGAATTTTTTTTGTCGCTCAGAACATTTTAAAGAACACGCTGTTAGCTGTTTCTGGTTGTTGAGTGACAAGGAAGTGCAAAAGAAACGGATCATGTGAGCCATGAATTATATCTCACAAATATGCATGTTACCATCAACCCAATGTTTACCTTTGTCAACACAATGTTGTCTCAGCAACTCGTGCATCAAAATGTTCTCAGACTTGAGAGGGTGTTCACATGAATCTATGTTTTCCGATTATTCCAACACAACGTGGATCATTGGGCCTATGAGTGAGCAGAAGTGGGGAATGTTGAGCCTTAGCGGAGGTGTACGCTCTACCGAGTGATAATGTAGTTGTGAGAGCGATGCATTCATGACACAGCTGTAAACAGTACATCAAATTTTATTGTCTATCCAACAACAGTGATCCCTTATGGTTTGTCAAACAATATGCGACTGCTGCGAGCATCAGTAGGTGGAGTCACCATTTAAACTCAGTTTGACAGTGATTTAAATAGTGCCGTTACATTAATGCGAGTGCATTTATTCATTTAAGACACTGAATTGCAATTGATCCCATTCCAGACACAGTCTTATAAATGGCTTATTCAGGAAAGAAGCTTCTTTCATACCGAGCCACGTCTCAGAGTAAAAATGTCTTACAGCATATGATTTTTCATGATAAAATAAATTACAAGAAAAAAATAAGCGTGCATTTCTAAAAAAAAAAAAGAGCCTCATATCATGACATGCTAACAGCGCTAACAGACTACAACAACTTGACAAATATAAGGAATGTTGGTGGAACGAGTGTCATACTTTGCTAAAGGCATTTAAAGATAAAACTCTGCATCGCTCTGTCTCAGACAGATGGATAAAAGGCTTAAGCACAAAGAAGAGTTTTGAAAAAAAAATCACGAGGTAAACAAACATTATGGATGTGAACGTGGCCAAAAGCTCCGACATCTTTCCACAGTGAGGTCATTTAAAAGATTTTAAAATACAGGAGGGGGAAAAAAATGTAGCCCGAGAGGGAGAGAAATATTGCTACGATATCTATAATTACACTAATTACACAACGCTGCTGCTGTAAAATCAGCAACACTTTCACATATAAAAAAAGCCTATAAAAAGCTGTGTGACACATCTGTATATTCAAAATGACACAGCGATAAAAGTGTAATTAAAACTCTGATTGAAAATTTAAGTTGTGCACATTCAGAACCAGTGTTGACTAGGTTTACTGCTCAGACAGAAGAGCAGCATCACAAGCTCTTAAGATGCAGCTACAGAACGTGATCATTGCTCAAAGAGGGGGTACAAAAGGTTTACACAACATCTGGAATTAATCCCCAGCTCTTCAGCAAGCAGGAGGCCTATCCAGTGTCAGAAACTACATTCCACATTTCATGGATATCTTCACAAGATTACATTAAAACGCTGACGTGCTTAACTCCATCTGTGAACCTGCTTGGCCGTCGCTTTAAGACGCTTCATCCCTCCGTCCCTGTTTGTGCTGGTGTGAAGTTTGTCCAGTTTGCTTCTGGGGATATGAAGAGGTGAGTGGAGGAAGTGTGTGTGTGTGTGTGTGTGTGTGTGTGTGTGTGTGTGTGTGTGTGTGTGTGCGTGCGTGTGCATGTGTGTTTGGAGGAGGCAGGAGCAAACTTAAAATCTTCCCTGCTTAGCGTCTCCAATGGCCCCCCAGACGTCAAAGACAAACTCATCGGGGAAGGCGAAGTCTCCGAGGGTCTCGTCCAATGCCATGGCGAATTCATCCGGGTTCTTCTTGTCACGGCCAACCTCAACCATGGTAGCAGCTGGAGGCAGAAGAACAGAATACTTCAAGTTCAATTAAGAGCCAGGAAATCCTTTCACCCTCAGGAAAAGCTCTTCAGTTTATCAGTGAAGTATTCCCATCTGTGCCCTCAGCACAAATAACGTCCCTGTACAAAGCTGTTATTTATCTGATCTATCTGTTTTCCAGCACTGGGTTGAATCTCCAATGGTTAACTCATGATTTCACAGATGTCTATTGTCTACCCTGAGCATTAAATGGTTTGCCCACATCAAAACTAAGGATACGGCAAATAACTGATGTGATAGCTCAGCTACACCGAGCATTTCTGTTCTCACACTCAAAAACGGGACATTATGGTGCTTTATTTGTCTTTGAAAATAAAAAAAAATACAGAAAATTGCTGGTGCAACTGGAAGACTGCAGAACGGATGGAAAAAACCTGGTGCCCCAGCTTAAAGAGCTGTGCAGCAACAAGTTGAGGTTAGTGAATTTACACATACTGTCGGGATAGCAACTTCTTGCATTTGTGTTTGAGGGGCCACATTAGCTAAACAGAGACTGAGGGGTTGTATGGAAGCATTTTGGATACACAAAGAATGACCAGGGGGTTGTTCAAGAAGACAGACATCATATCAGCAAAACTTGCTAAAAAATATTCACTGGGGAAGGTGAAGGTTTTTAAATGTATCGTTTTGTTACTGTATTTTCTCTGAAAGGCAGCAACTGTTGAAAACAAAAGCCAAATAAGAAGTGTTGTGGGGACACAGTATTTCACACTAAGAGCGCATAATGTACATCAGGATTGGTGCTTGTTCACACTCACCGAGTTCAGTGTCTCTGATGCCCATGTAGCTCTCCAGGAGGTCGTCCACTTTCTTCACCGCCTTCTCCTCAAATTCTGTCGGCTAGAAAAACACAAGACAACTCACATTCAATCGTTCAGTTTCTCAGTTTTACTGTATTTGGTTGCCGTTATGTTCTTGCACCACAGTAATAATATAATTCAGAGATCAATCTCACTCTTAATTAGCCAGATTTGGGGGACAAACAGTGCGTTTGGATTAGGTGATAATGACGGGAGAAGTGTGCACCACTTTAATCAAACTTAATGAACCTTTAAGATTATATCGGGGCAAATAAGAGACAATCTCTAAACAGTCTTTATAATGGTGTCAACAGTTCCGTGTCCGAAATACAATGATATGTAAATGCACTTAAAAATAAAGAGTGCTACAAATCACAAAACTCTGGTTCAACTGAATCACTGTTTTGAGTAACGGACCTGATCCTTTGTATGTATTTTTTGAAGTATTTTATCATAAACTTTTACATCCATCTTCACTGCTTTGTCATCTTTCTCAATGTCCCGCCAACAGATTGGTTACTTGTCACAAGTTATAGCCCATCAGCGCTGAAGGCTACTGTGCTGGACGTGCAAAAAGGATTCGAGCTGCACTCAAGCTTGACAAGACTATTATGCCAAGTACGCCCAGTTCCCCTGCTACGCCACTGAAAATGCCCAAAGTCACAAATCAAAAACACAGCATCCATCTGCCTTGTCTGTCTTTTCGTTGCAACTGTGATGACATTCATAGAATTATTACTTTAAAAAGCTCCATGTAAGATTGTACTTCACACTATGATGGTTGAATTTTGACATCAGTCCTCAGTTCACACGCATTCTGAACGTACAGATCAACCACGTTCTGTTACGACCCTTTCTTCCACCGATTCCCTTGAGAACCTCACCTCATCCTCTACAGTAGCTGGGCCCTTGGAGCGAAGTCTCAGAGTCCCCCTCCCTGTGCCGATCTTGTTGTCACTGGCAGGTTTGGCACCCCTCGACCTGGGCTCAAGCATTTCTATTAATCAGAACAGAACACAATATAACATAAAGTCAGGTTTGTTATTATTTACAGTCACGTTGCCGAACAGACATCACAGTCTTTCCTGCTTGATCGTTCGCTCCAGCTCTTTATCATTCAAGCTAAGAATTGCGTAGAGTTCCCAAGCAACACGCGTTACTGTTTTTTTTATCTATGTATATAATCACAAGTGAACATTACTCTTAGTATAACATTTTACTGAGAGAAAAGCACTGCTTTTTCTCCATAATGTTCAACAAAGGTAAGATTTGACCTTTTCAGAGCATATTTCAATGTTCAGTGTTTTCTGTTTTTCTTATCATGCAAATTAACTCATGGATCCTCGTGCTGACAAACACTGCAGCACAAGATTCTCCCCGGATAATGTCTACTGACTGAATGCTGAAGGTGAACGTGTTGTCCTTTTACCATCTGGGGCAGTTATGTAACATGTTGATGCACCTACACTTTTTCTGCATCTTTTTTTACTCACCGAAAGCCTTCATGGGCTCGACCAGTTTGAGGGTGAAGGACTTGTCTCTGGGCAGCTCCTTGAGCATGCGGGCAACCTCATAATGTCGCGTCCCGACGATGTTCCGCCCGTTAATGCACTCTACGTGGTCGCCCACACAGATCACCTTCACCCCGTCCGCAACGCTGCCCTCTTTGATACGCTGCGCAGAAAGGATTGAAGAGAGGAAATATAATTAAAAGTAGAGAAAACAGCACACAAGACAAAAATACAGATCAAAATAGGAGAGAAAACAAACCAAGAGTGTGTGTGACTGTTCGTGTGTGCACAAAATATCCAAGGCAATACTTAACGACTCTACTGTATTTGCTCTTTCATCATGTTATACCAGAACCACTTGCGTGGCAGAGTAAAAAAACAGTTATTAAATAAGCTCCCATGAAAAGTTAAATAACACTGTCTGTTTCTGTTCCAGACTTCAAACACTTTAAAAAAGGAAACAAACATTTGTGATGCAAATATATCCGCTGTATCAGCTTAGGATCGTCTGCACTGCACGGCTTTGAGAGTTTATAAATATGAATAATACTTTCCTGGGCTTTTTCTCCACAGGAAGACAAAATGCATTATAGGGAGGTCTTTCATTTCAATGTATTCATTTCTTTTAAGATAAAGTTAAAAGTAGACCTGGTAAATGCTTCCTGATCTACATTTTACTCCTTAAACCTTAATAGGTGACTACATTAGAAGGTGTAAAAACAGCTTAGATGTGATTGAAAAGCTGCATCGCACGAGACTTTTCAGATTAAGATGTTGGAAGACATAAAGCAGTTAAACGTGAATAAAACAGTGGAAGTTAGCCCAGCTTGTTTGATACTCTTTCCAGTAGAAGCAGCATCTTTAACAGTTCAAATACTACAACACCTATCCGAGCACCGACCTGAGGCTGTGGTGTCTCATAAACACTGTCATCTAATCTGGATGCAGTGCTGTAGTGGCATCACATGATGGCACATGTGAGCACTTTGTTATGGTGGAGTAAAATGACTGATACCAAATAAGCTCATTGCAGGAGTCCACATCAACAGAAGGAACATACACACATGAATTATGATTTCCACTCAGAAAGCAAGTTTGTGAATATGGTGTGAAAACAAGTTGAGCTGAAGCAAAACATCCGTTTGCAAACTGTTGATTTGTACATGCTGTGATATCCACAGTAAGGTTATTGATCTTGAATCAAATATGATCAGAAGGTTTCTCTTGAGCAAGAAACAGCTGTCTGAATGATTAAATTAATATTTGACTTAAAGGTGCACTCTGTAGCTTTTGAGCTCATATTACTATCTTAATAATATTGTAAATATGGCTTTTCTGTTTGAATTTCCTATCCTATAACTACACAGTGCACCCTTAATAAACCTGCATTTATTTACAGCTTCATTTATATGATATAGTTGGTATTATGAGTAAGTTAAACTGAAAGGATTATATTAATATTCAATTGGTTAAACAACAGAAGATCAAGCTCTGCCAAGTTTAATAATCAGGTCATCTTTTATGTTATTTTCACACATACACATCGAACACTTGTTAGTTTAATCATATATTTTTTTCTTCCTTTGCGGCTCATATCATCGTTTATCTTTTTCTTTTTTAACACTGGTCAGACAAAAATCAACAAACTCAAGACTTTTCGGGCCGAGATAACTTATAATGACAAAAAGCAAGAACTTATTTCATTGCATTGTTAAGATGCAAAATAGTACAAGGATCCCAAGTTCCCTTACTATGCTGATTTCCTACACAGCCTGTCTTTCTCAGATTATGAAAAATATTAAAGACTAATCCTGAAACCGGACAATAAGAATTAAATAGCATAAAGGGTATGCACGTAACAGGAAACAGAATATAAAACAAGGACAACTAGATAAAAGCTAATAAATAAAACAATAAAAAGGGCCAACTTTGTGCAGCCCTGAACTAAATCATTGTTTGATGTTAACTGTTACAATAGATTCATGATAAAAACAGCTGTTTGTTGCACCTTCACATGCACCTGAATGTCTTGACCTGATTTTTTTTCCACACGACTTTAGCTGACAAAAGCAAAGCATTGTTGGAATCACTTTGAGGATTGTTTTAAGCAAATAAACTCAGTTTAAATCTTATAATAATCCTAATCCTTAATACTACTTAATTTCTCATATTGGAATAAACATAAATGTTAATACATTAATTCCTTTGTTTACCTCACCTCATTTGTGCTTACACATTTTATGTAACTTGACACCACTGTGACTAATTAAGGGAAATCAAGGCCAACCAGTTTCTACTTACCTTTATGAAGGCGTATCCCGCTCCGTTGTCGGTGATAGTGAGGCCGAGAGCGTCTTCAGATTTATAGACCTCCACCTCCTTCTTGATCCCTTTAATGTGGGCGAAGATGAAATCCTCGAGACCGATCTGGCCCCCCAGCAGCTTGTCCATGTCGATCTTGTGGGTGTTGAGGGTGCAGAACAGGATCTGAACACACACAGACAGACATGTAGCAGGCTGGTATAATACATTAAAAATGTGCACATATAAAGAAATACACAAGGGCTGGGCAATATACTGACGTTATATCGGTTTTGTGATATGAAAAAAAAAAAACGTCAGTTTGTCTGGACAGGTGATCCGAGCACAGGGGGAGTCAGCACGGGCGACAGGGCTCAGCTTGACTGGATTTGGCCGCCTGACATGAAAGGAACACTGGGCATCGAACTGGGACTGAACACAGCCTCCAGGAGGAAACAGTACAGAGGAGATTTACAGCGGCTCTGACCAAGATAAGGACTTTGGGGATGACATGACACGGAGAGCGGGTGAAAACAGCGTGTAGATCCAGAAGATTTTTACATCTTGCGTTGTGATTTGAGGATGTATTTCAACCAAACTAGAGGTGACTGTGGAAAGACAAACCAATACTGTGTTGGTGGAGTTGTTTTTTAGTTTATGTTGAGTTTGAATGAACTTTGTTTTACAATTAGTTAAATAGGCAGTCAATCTCATTTTAGGTGGGTAACTTGAAAATAGAAGGTGTATGGCTGTGTTTTTCTGTTTAGTCTAGAAAATAGAAGTGAGAGTATTTCATTTCTTGACATTTTGTGATGTTAATTTTGTTCAATTATTATGAAACTACAGGGGCTATCACACTATCACCTCTTGGCAGTACGCAGCGGTATTACTAAACACGGCGGCCAGGGCGAGCTGGTTAGCATGCTTACTCCAGTGGACACCTCTACAACACAATACATAGATGTCTTTGACAAAAAGCCAACGCCTGTTTCTTCACACTAAACAAAAATTCTGGCCTAACATATCTTAAAATTTGGTCCATTACATCACCTTACACTGAGCTAGAACTAGTTTTACTATCTAAAAACTTTTTAACAGGAACTGAATAAAATGAAAAAACACTGCTCATCATTTGTCTTTTGGAAAAGAAGAATGAAAGAGGCCCTGCTGTGAAGGAAAACCCCAGAAACGTCTGCGTCTTTGATACACAATCAAAAAAAGAAAATCAATTTTTAGCCACAGTCTGAAAACTGAGCCAGACTCAAAAATAAATGTGTTTGATTGCAGATGACAGTGCACTGCCTCAGTATGCTAAATACAGGAATCATCAGGGAGCTCCGTTTTTATCGCAGCAGCCAAGTAACGCAGTTATGCCCTCTGCCACCCCACTTGTTTCATCAGTGTGTGTTGTCAGAGCTGTGTTCTCAGTCCTGAGGCCGCGCCAGCCTGTGATGAAGCAAACGGGGAAAATGACCTTTCCTCCTGAGCCAGATCTGTTGAAATCTGGCTTCACACCTTGTGGCTGCCACGTCTTGGCAGGACGGAGGGAGAGGGGAAATGTGATCTCCAGGAACACGATACACAGTTGGCCTGATTTAACAGCACTTTAAACAGAGACTGGACAGTGAAACCAGCAGCAGGAGACCGGTGGCTGTGAATCATTTATTCCACTCTAGACGGAAATGTAGCCTTACTTTTAGATTTACTGAGATAACTTATGCCCATATGCAATTTCTGCTCCAATTTCGGTTGTTGGATCAGCTTCCTGGTAGGGCCTTTTCAGAAAATACCCACAGGATTTAGCGGCTAACTTCCGTTAGAGAGGGATTGATTCATGCTGGTTCATCAGGAGGATGACCTTTGTGCACCAATCAGGCTCTGGCAGCAAGGCCTGCCTTGTTTGGGCCTTGTTTTTTTTCCTGTGTACCAACAGGCGCTGTTCACTCACACATAGGCAGACATGGCCTCATGCGTTGCCTTGGGTTACCAGACTATAAAAGAATGGGATTATAATGGAGGGAGGCCGCGAGAGGAGAAAAGAGGAGAAGAAGAGGCGAGGACTGAGGCGAGGGAGGGGTGTACTGTAGCTGAAATTCATGGCTCTCTCTCATTCCTTTCTTTTTCCATAACAGTCTCCCCCTCTTGCCTCCCCCCTTCAGGCCAGGGCATTACCCAAGAGCGAGTGGGAGGACCAGCAGCGGACGCCTACACCCGGTTACCAAGGCTGCCGACTACATTAAGCAGGTTCTCTGCGACAGGCAGCTCTCAGCACTCCTCTCCTCCTGCTGGGCTGACAGCTGCAGCGTGTTCACGCCGCCGGCTGGGTGCAGCTGGGATGCAGCAAGCAGTGTCACACACACACACACACTGCAGTGACAGTGACTGCTTCTCCTTCTGACAACCTGACTCACTAAAACAGACACTACACCTCCCACTGCCTGTGCCACGTTGACCAAAACCTTGATAACCACATTGAAAAGGGCAAGTGAAAGGAGAGGCACTGCAATCTGTTCGGAGTCACCCAAAGACAGAGCTATTCATCGGTCAATGCCTTCAAAAATGAATAAAGAGACACAAGAGGAGAAAAAACAGACATAACAGACTTGAGTTTTGAGTACGATGTGCAAAAAAGGTCATATTTCAATTATTTTGACAGACAGGAGTACCAATTTCAGTCAGAATGATACATTTTTCATTTCATTTTTACTGAAATAAAATGCGTTGTGACATTTGTTGGAGTCTGTCACCAACAAACATGTTCCCCGACGTCTGGAGAACAAGATTTGTGGGGCGTCTCTGCAGCACCAACAAAGCTAAATGGTGGAACAATGGTATGTTGCTACTCATTTTACCTTTATCAAAAAAATGTCAGCTCCTTGCAATTTAGATTTGGATATATTGCACTTGGCCATTTTGTGATTTTGATAATATTTTGATTCAATGTTCAGCCCTAGTTTGGAGCTAATAATCACTTAGTAATTTGTATAGATGCAGTTTAGTTCCTCCATCCTCCTCCAGTTTTAGTTTTAGGACACATAAAAATGCTGTTAGTTTGTTCTTTTTCCACAGAAAGTTATTATCAATATTTCCAGACAGAAGTGTTTGTGGTAGGGACCCATTCAGCCTGTAAAAAATAATAATAACAGCTCTTTACTTATGATCTGAAGCCCAAGGAGGAGCTGAAGGAAACACATTGTTCTTGTCAGTGTTAATAAAAGACTTGTGATCCACTGAATATATTACATATTGGTTGAGTGTGCAGTCTCTGCCACAAACACTTGTGATTTGTTTTTGTTCTGGTTTCGTGTTCATCTCGAAGTTGCCAGCACCGCCGTACATGCTGGGCACAAAGCTTTCTTTTCTTTCTCCTCACAAGTATTATCATTTCGAGATGTTTGCTGGTGGACACAAGACGTCCTCTACTTCACTGCGAAGACCATTTTAAGCGGAGGAGGACTTTTGAGGAAAACAAGCCATTACATCACACAGCAAATGCCACAAATTTAATGTATGAGACGACAATTTAAATAGTCAATCTATAATGAGATGAGATGCCTCAGGATCTTTCTGATTCAGCTCCGCACGTGTCTGTTTGATTAAGCATGAAAGACAAGACAAGTCTTTAAGTATGAAGAGGTATTTGTACCTTACTTGATTATAACTTCCCTACATTTCAGAGGGAAATATTGGACTTTTCAACACATCACAACACATCTACATCTAGTAACAAGTACTTTCTAATTGAGGATTTTACACACATATATTATACTGTAAATTCATACCACAAAATACAGCTTATATATGGGACAACATAACAACTTAATAATAATAACAACTTTTCTAAATACACAATAGTACAATTCTATAAAAACATGCAATAATAATAATGCTCTGCATTTGGGATGCACAATATTGATTTTCTTTTCCCCTGCTGAAACCAATAATAACCTGCTCCTAATGGCTGATACTGATAAGACAACCAATGGTTTCACATTTTTTCATTTAAAAAGAAGTTCCTAACCTGTAGTTTATGCACACCAATAGGTAAGAAAGGCTGAGATGTAGTGCTCAAATGTGGATGATTTAATATTCTATTGCTCTAATTAGGGCTGGGCGATATGGCCTTCAAATTATACTGTGATTTTTAGGCTATACATAATATACATGTCGATATTTGGAAATCTGGCAGATCAAAAGCACTTCAGAAACGGCTAGGACTGGGTGACAAAATCAAAAAATCACAATCCTTTTGACCAAATTCCTCAATATCCATATTGTGACAATGTGGTAGGGATTGCTTTTTACTTTCACAAAATATTAGGATAGGATAAGTTGATTAATTGATAGATGTATTAAATAGATCAAGACAATTAATCGTCTTTTTTTCGTCTTAGACTGTTGGTCAGACAGAAGTCATAAGTCACAAATAAAATAGTTGAAGATGTTACCTTGGGCTCTGGATAATTGTAAAGGGCATTGTTTTTGCAATTTTATGACATTTTAGAAACTAAGTGACTGACTGGTTGTAAGTGTTCAAATAAGAACTCTATTATTATATATAACATTTTATTGCACTTTTGTTCTCTTCGCCTGTATTAATAGTTCCTCATCTCTAATAATATACTGCCATTTCACAAAATGAGAGGCTTTGTAAGGCCGACACGGTACAATATTATAACAGTACAAGAACTGATAGTGAATCTCCGAAATCTCCGCCAACATGTATTCTCTTCAGAAATCACTCCTCATGCCTATGTTTGAGGAAAGTAAAGGCAAGATAAATACAGACTTTAATTGGATATCCCTCTGAATGATGCCCTCCATTAAAACTGTGTTGACTAAAAACTTGGGAAACCTGTTTCGTTGGCAACGGAATCACTGTCTGTAAACAGCCTCTTTTAACAGAGGAAAAGAAGGTTAGAAAGGTTAAACAGAATTATCATACTGTGGGGGATTACTCAGGTGTAACAGCAGAAAAATGTTTTTTCTCATTTCCTGTCTTCATCTACTGTTATTTCTGTCAGCCGTTTTTATTAGTTAACAGGGAGTGCTGATGTAAGCTGTGTGTGTTGTGGCGTGGCTCCGTTCTCAACAGGATATCACATTCATCAGCATTTATGCTTCTGCAATCATTAACCTAACCACGGATGTGAGAATGACAACTGAGAGGTGTTTCATAAAGGTGGCTCAGAAAACAACAATGTCTTTAAACTGCTCCCTTGGTTAAAAAACACAAAACTCTTCATTTACCATCATAAATAACAAAAAACAGCAGCAAATCTCAATATTTGAGAATCTGGAACCAGCACATGTTGGACATTTTTCTTCTTGAAAAATAATTGAAACTTAATTAATTGTTTAACAAAATAGTTGGCGATTAATTTTCTTTTGATAGACTGTTCAATTAATCAATTTATCATTGCTGCTCTAAAGCAGAGCATATTATGAAAGCTTGTCTTGAATGAGTCTGACAGTCAACTGAGATTAATGTGTTTCATTAAGAGTGAATGTTATCCTGTTTCTTTTTTTTATGACCTTGGACATTAACGCTAATTCACAGTGAAGAAAACCTGATATGTAAAGACAAAACTGTGATGTTCACGGCCACTGAGCAGCACATATCAAATGTATAATATGAAGAGTTATATATTACGGCAGGTACTAACAAAACCACTGCAAGAATGAAAACAAAAGAATATTTTTAATAGAGTGCTCAGTTTGAAAAAGCAACAAAACTAAAGTCATAATTCTAATGCTTCACTCGTGCATGTGACATAAATGCCTTCATATGATGAGCAAAACCTTCAGTTTTTAATGGACAGATCTGTGGGTGTCGAATTCTTTAATTTTATCAAAGTGAAATTTAAAAAGGAAGAATGTGTGATGACATTCTGCTCACTATGAGGCTCCTGTTATATACCTGGCATCAACAAGCATCTCAACATGCATCTTGAGTGGCCACAATGCAATCAGACCTCACTTCCCTGCTCTATACGCAAATCAATGCTTACACCAACAAGAACAAATGGACACAACGTTTTCTTCCATAAAGAAAGAACTTGATATATAACTTTTTACAATGTTTATATAGTTTCTCCTCAACACACAAAATTCTGCGATTTTACACAGGAGTCTGTGTACACTATGTTGGTCACTACCTAGATTTGTCAATAAAATGTTGTCTTCTTTCATTATTTTGTGTCAATGGTGAAATCAGTTGAAACAGTATCTTCAAACAGCTTCTAAATGTCGACAAGTAAGTTGCACTTTTAAGGCATTTTTTGTAAAGGAAAGAAACAACTTCATGTATCACGTTAAATGCTGTTATTGCAGTTGAAACAGACGGTGTGTTCATAAACATCTGCTGTTAACATTGGCAGGTAAGAGAGCCAAAACGTATAGTTTGCATGACAGTGAACCAAATGTAAATCACACTGTAAAATCCATTCTGCTTGTTGTTTGACAGAAGATGCCAGAGTAGGCTGTCCTTCAACGTAGCCCAAGACTAACATCAGCAACCTGACACTTTAACAACCACTACTTTCTGCATTGATGCACTGATTAACAGCAGCTATAAACAGGCTCAAAGAAGCCTTATTACCTTATTTTAACTGCAGCGAATTTACCACACATACAAGCTGAACAACATAGATAGATTTTACAATTACTGGCTCATAATCACTTTGCAGCAATGAAGACGAACTCGGAGGAAACTCTGCTAGATTGATCACAACACTGGTTCAGCCGGAGTTGAAGCTAAACCTGAAAACTAACCTGACCAGGACTAGGCTAGCCAGGATAAGTTTCTGGTCAAACTTACTTGAACAGATATTTTTGATAATGATGCTGAATTACTGAAGTGAATCAGATAATTGTTGATAGAGATAAACTGATAAAATAATGCAGTTTTAAGACCATTTCAAACTATTAAGTGGTAGGACAGGGTTGTTTGTCAAACAGAGGTGAAACCCTCCTCTGATACATCATCACACCCATCACAGACAAGTGATAACAAAAATTAGTTTTCTCTTTTTTTCCGTGGTTGTCTTGTCTCTATTTGTCTCCACATCGATCTTCAGAGGGACCGATGGAAACCTGAACTTACCATTATTGCTATTCAGCTGTCGTCATTGCCCGGACAACGCACTCCTCTGCACCACTGTCGGTAAACAACCTCTTAAATCACTATAAAACCAGATCTGGTCCAGTCAGTGGCGAGTACACACACACATATACCTGGGGTCTGTTTCTGCTGCTTCAAACTATCCTCATTATTGTGTGTGCGTACAGTCACACATGGAGAGTTCATGCTCATTTGCTTGTCACATGTGTAATGAGTCACAATTACCAGTAAACCCATTCTCATTGGAATCATGTTGCAGGATGATTTTAGAACATGTTATTAAGCACTAATACAAAGTAACTGGGATTCTTTATTATGCAATGGAGTAATGGTGGGTTTAACTGGTCAAAAAGACATTTAAGATGGTAGTGAAAAAAGAAAATCAAAGATTCAAAAGAATCAACTTAGAAAACATTTAGAAAGCTTTCCTTTCTAATACAATAAAATTCGCCCACACTAATCATTTACGTCAATTAGCATACCATTGGTTTGCATGTTTTTCCTATTTTCAGTACATCACTATACTTATACTTAGTATACTTACTATAGTAGATGAGGCTATAAGCTGTGTAAAGGTAGAAAAAGGGGGCAGAGCCTTTCTTCTGGATTGCATTAGAATGTAGGCCAATCAGATAATTACGTTATCAATATATTGTACGTATCTCATCTTACAAGTCATCCACTTATCAATCTATATAGATGACGTCAATCGTTTCTGCTGACGTCAATACTGCTGTGTAGTCATGCAATTTTTGTTATTTTATTTTGTTTTTGAGTGGTTTCTTTCTAGTAAAATGTATTCAAAATATTCTAATATTTTCTTAATATTCCAATTTGAAAGTCTGAATATCAAAGTTCAATGCTCTTTGAAAGGGTGAACTTACATTATTATTGTTTAACATTATTATTACATCAGTGGCACAAATTTGTCTCAAAATTACAATAATATTGTTTATTATTGCTGAAACCACTGACTTGATCTATGTACAATGCAAAATCAGAGTAGTCTACATTAAGAGTTCAAAGAACAGATAAATTAAACACTAAGTTACTTGAATGATGACCTGAATAAAACAAAGTAATCATTTTAACTGTGGCGCTCGACTGGCCCAACAAAGTCCAACCCATAATGAGGCTCCTAAATGGCAAAAATGTAATAATATCAGTTTGTATAGATTACCTTTTTGTATTTCAGTCAGACAACTCACGTTTGAAATGTTTATTACAAGCAGAACATAGTTAGAGTTTGGCGTCTAGGCTCTGACCTCACCACTCCCCGCAGATAAGTTTACATGAGATATTGGGGAGTGATGATTAAATATATATTCCCCCGGACAGAGCCCGCAGGTGGATGCTGGGGTGGAGGTGGGGCTGAAGGAGTGGGCAATGACACTGGCGCAGGGCAGCAGCGGCATTGACAGAGCAGAGGGAGAGAAGGGAAATTTTTGCAGCTTAAATAACCCGCCCAATTGGGAGGGTGCGATGGAAGATGGTCTGGAGAGTAAGGCATGTCACGTGAGTATGTGGCTGTACAGCTCGAGTTGACTGCCTGAACTGGCTTGCAGGCTTCGCTTCATTTCTTTAAATTAACAAACGACTTGTATTTTAATTAACATTTTCTCATACCAGTATTTTGAATTTTATTTTTGATAAATCTGATATATTTGATGAGCAATTCTAAGATACTGTACTTTCTGATGTATTTTTGCCCATCTTTGTCAGTTAATAAATTTTTAAATGGTTCAATTCTTACTTGTAGAATCATTAGCGACTAATCATTAACACCTCTATGCTCCAGCACAGAAAGACATGCCTTTAAGTGTTTGCTGGACTGATTTGTTTCATTTGTTTTGATTTGTTTTGTTTTTGCTGTTGTTTCAGGCCTGAGATGGATTTGTGGCTCTTGCTGAGAAAAGCCCTCACTTCACATTCTCTTCATACCAACAAATTAAAAGATAAATCAACAATCCACTAAGTGAGACAAACTATTTAATCTCAAGTATGTGACATTTACAACTAGGTCACCTTAACTGTAATTCACCCAGATGCTTCCTTAGTTTTTACCCCATCGAGGAAACGTTTGCAGGAGCTAATACAAACAACTCAACTCAAGCTCCATCAAATGAGATTGTTTCACCTAATCCCCCTCCCCCACAGGTTCAGAAATGTCTGGCTGCAAACATGGAAGCACAAATACCTGCAAAACATAATCAAGACATGTGGCTCTGTCACATGACGGCCACAGCCCAGAAATTCAAACTGTAGGCAAATGGCTGTCTGCTTTCGAGCAGGGATCACGTTCACTGCAGCAGGTGGACGGGAAGCAAAGTCACAGAGCCACACCTCAAACTCTACAGCTGCAGGGCCAATAACCAGACTTTGACCTAAGCTGAGAGTGCACATAAAAGGTCCTATTCTTCATCTAAAGGCTGCAACATTACATCCACTGCGTTAACACATACAGTGGTCTGAATTTACATATTATATGTGCTTCTACTGGATTGTATTTGCTGTTATTATGACCAACTCTGAGCTGTACTGTAACATACAGCTTGTGTTGGCAACCACGGATGACACATATTGCTTTAATGCAATGAGATGTCAGTTTGGACAGAGATTAGAAGCCTATTAAAGTAAACAAGAGCAGGGAGGACAACGCCATCGTTCATTACATAATTCATATCATGCTCAGCCAAGCAGTCAGTGCCACAGAGCCACTGGTTCACAAACAACCACAGCTATGGTTTCTGGGTCGATACATTTGCAACTATTCTGTCCTCGCAATTTACTTTACTGTTAAATTAAAGAAGTAGAAGTGTGACAAAGCAGGAACGGAATGGTTGGCATCTTAGATATTAAGAGAATATATTTCCTCTTCTCAATTGTGACAATTATCACAATTGGGACTGTAATCATCTTCAAATGTCTTGTTTTGACCCCAACTCAAGTATTAAGTTTTCTGTTGTAAAGGAGTTAAGAAACCAGAATATAATCACATTTAGGAGGCTGGAACCAGAGAATATAGTTAAAATTAATAATTTGTTAAATCAATGAATTGTTGCAGCTCTAATTACAGTGTGTGGGTGGGCAGGCACTCTGAATGCTCACAAGCAACGAAAAGGTGGTCAATTCATTTGAATTTATTTGTGCTTTTGTTTTTACTGTGTTTTAAATGATCCATAAAATGTTCTCAGTGTCTTACTTTAAGCATTTTGAATCGCCTTGTGTCTGGACTGTGGTATACTGTATAAACTTGAATTAATTTACAATGATAAAATGTGTAAAAACAACTCAGTGGTGACTTACTTACAGTGTTCAAACCAAAATCAAACCGCTTCGGGTTTAAATTGAGAGTTGAGTTTGAGCTACCTTCGACTGAATCCTCTGTGGGACGTGCCAAAATAAAAGCAGTGTCTTGAAATTGACCTTTTCTCTGGTTTATATTTTATCTAATTTAATTTACAGCAATTTGTGAGCTGAATTAACATGTAAATCAGCATTTACAGCTTAGTTACCTACAGCACTTTTCTCATAAAGATGCAAGTCTATACAAGAGCTAAAAAAAGATGATGCATTCAACAAAATGTCTGACGCTCAGCTAGAAATGTTCTTTTCAGCACATTTTTGAGCACAGACTGCGTTTGACAGTCGTGTAATGAATAACACATCAGGCACTCGACCCTCCACACGCTCTTCACCAAACACTCAAAGGAAAGGCAGAGTACTGACCTTCAATACGGACTGAAATGTGTCTGTAGCCTTGAGTATCAAAAACTGAGATTTGGTACCAAATGCTTGTGCTTGTATTCTTACTCATGTTCATTTATTCAGTTATAATCGGGTATTTTATGAAAAGGGTGGGATGTCTTGCAAGTAATAGCAGAAAATGTTTTATATTTCTCAAAGTAAAAGGCGATCACATTATTGTTCTGGTTCAGGTTACAAAACTTTAGTATCAGACTGGCATCGATATCAAAAATCTCATCAGAGTCACAGTTATTGTCTTCAAATTGATTAATTTGTCTGTTTGTCTGTCCAAAACCCAAAGAACATTAATTTCCAGTGATAGAAAAATTTGGAAACACTGAAACCTGAGAATGAATGACAGTTTAGCTTTAAGAATTCTGGTTTAGCAAGTGCAATCACCTAAACCTCGAGCAGTCTAACACAGCCCTGCAGTAAATCCTACCATTATAATGGTCAGTTCTTTTTCCAACTGTTTCATCGACATGTTATTTCAACTTCATGATCATTTGGAGGCTTTAACTTGCTCTGCTTTTGACCTGTATTGAGTCACATTTAGTCTACTCTCACTGAAATACATTGAGTGGACAAAATACTCTCAGCAGGATGAGAAAAAAAATACAATTTGGGTATCCGCAGTGAAACTAAGATATCATATTGACACCAGTAGCCAGCACAATTAAGACATAGACTTCTTTCTTTCTCCCTAAAAACCTGTGTTTCGTGGAGAAGTAACAAGTCTTTCACTAACAGTGCTGTTGTCTTTTTGTGAGACACAGGTCACATCGTGTCAGCATGGGCACCACAGTCGTATGGGCCGCAGAGTGAGGTCTGGTGGGTGTTTATGGAGGGAGGAGGCCCAGGGCAGAGCTGCTCCCCTGGGTCCTCTGGGACGCCCCTAGCTGTGGCCGGGACAACTTATCTAGTTTGATTTTAGGCTTTGCCCACTGAGCCGGACGTGAGGGACTTCCTGTGATAAAAACTGTGGAGACCCACGACTGACAATATCACATTAAACTCCATCCGTCTGTCTGTCTGTCTGCATCTGTCTTTGAGCCAGATTTCTAATAGGTCAGTGTCCTCAATGGCACACACACTTTCTGGATCTCCACCAAACAATGCTATTGTGTTAACTGCCAACTATTATGACAATCGATTAAACATTTTCAGTCATTTTTCATGCAAACATGTCTGACACTTGCTTATAGGCAAGTTTTTCTTTGCTTTTGTTTGTCATTTATGATAGTAAATTAAGAGTCTTTGGGTTTTGGACCGTTGGTTGGACAAAATAAGCTATTTGAAGGCACCACTTCAGGTTTTGTGAAACTGTGATGAGTAGGGCTGCAGGATATGTAAAAAAATTGCAAATATTTTGCCAGATATTATGATTCATGATCATGATGTCGTGATATTTGTTGGGGTCTTTACCAAACATGTTTTATAATATCTAGAAAGCAAGATTTGTAGTCCTGGGCATCTCTGCAGCACTGCAATACTTTATTATAATGCTGTTTTCTAGCACATTTAACCAAAAAAGTTGCTTCTTCTTCTGATTTGGTTATTGTATTTAGTCATATTGAAATTTCAATAAAATATCGATTAACTGTACATCCCTTGTGATGAGCTTTTTTCACAATTGTCTGACATTTTACATCCTGGATGATTAATCGATTCAGAAATAAAAAACAATCATTAGGTGCAGCCCTGTATGCATGTGTTGACATCTGGATCGTTATTCTTATTTTGCTACCTGCTTGGCAGGCTCTGAAGCATCATTTCAGCAGGGACATTTTTTTTCTCATGATATGGCAACAACAAAAGTAAACACCAATGTGATCCCTAGAGTACTGATCCTCTTTTGTCTCCCTTCACCGAGGAGTCAGATGTCAGCTATCGAACAGTTCTACTAGAGCTGGTACAAGATCAATGCTCAAAGATGCTTGACCAGGGTAGTGGTGGCAGAGATTGGGGTTTGAATCTGGTTTACCAACACAACCTGCTGAAAAATCAGCTAAAATCCCAAATCTCTTGAGCTTCTCTGTAGTACTTGCCATTAGGAAAAGAACATGCTGTAAGGCAGTTTCTGTAATAAAACAAGTCTAGACAGAGTCTGAGCAGTCCTAATTAGTGTTACTGATGAACATGATGGAACAAAAACCCATAGAAAAATGGGTGGGTGAGAGTTTGAGGCTCTAGTTTCACTGATCACATGGACATCAATACGTGAAGCTGTGCATGCGAGTTTCACTGTGTACCACTGAGACAAATTCCTTTCCAATAATTGCTCTTGCTGAATGAAGTGAATGTATCTCTGAGCTTTAAAAGAGGAAGGAAGTCCACGTCTTGCAGCTCTTACACCACATGAAGCTGATAACAGGCTGCCCTGCTGGCCTATCTAGTCATATCAAGGCTGACAAAAGCCAAAACATGCTACTCATGCTTTCCTTTGAAAAGAAGAGCTTAAGCAGTCTGAGCTTACGAGGTCACAGAACCTGCTTTTGTTTACAGGGCGTCCTCGTAAACATGCAGATTTTTGCGCTTGCTTGTCTGTAAATGCACTGCTTTACAAGCATGAAAAACCCTCTCAAATCAGAGGTTGCATGAATTTGTCAGGTGTGCAGACAGCGTAATGAAGATAAGACACAGATCTCTCTCAGTCTGTGGGGGGTTGAAGGTGTGCTGGCTAGTAGAGCGTTGGCAGGGCGTGTCATTGCAAACACCAAATAGTTTTGATACAAGACAATCAAAGCTGACTTTCAGTGGCTGTGACAGAACTAATCTCTTCGTTTTATAAGTGTTTTTATATATATTAAAAAAAACAATTATAAAACGTTTAACTGAACCTTTACTGCTGCTATTGATCTTGCGGTGTTGGAAGTATCAAAGATTCTTCTTTAATTATTTTATATTAAATCAAGAAGTTGAGTCCATCAGTTTCTTATTTAGGGGTCATTCTCCCTCCTCAGGGTCACAACATAAATCTGAGGGGTTGTGAGATTATTGATAGGGTAGAAAAGACAAAACCAGGTTGAGGTAAGATGTAAGTAGTAAGTAAGATTTTTGTTGTAAACAGTTTATAATTTGATCTTTTTCGGCCTCAATCAGTTATGAAACCATCTGGGAGGTTATTATAATAGTATGATCTGAAATTGAAAAGAAACTAGTTAACACAAATTTCAGATAAATGTAGTGGGGTTAAAGGTGGCATAAAATGGAAATACTCAAGTACAATGGCTAAAAAGTGATTATTAATAAGTAATAAGTAATTATTTATTTTACTACAATTTTGGAACATATTTTTGGAAATACTTGAAAACTTTACTGAATTACTTCCATGACTTTTTCTCTCTTTTAACAACAGGTGAGGTCGTACCTCAGGTGGTAAGACTGCTATGTACAGTCAGGTATTTTTACCGTGCCCCTCCTCAGGGTCACAACATAAATCTGAGGGTTCGTGAGATTATTACTAGGGTAGAAAAGAAGAAAATCAAGTTACTAAATGGAAGATTTCTATAAATAGCTCATAATTTCATCTCTTTGGGCCCTTAAACTGCTATAAAACCATCTAAAAGGGTGTAAAGGGCCATTTTTCTATTTACTGAAATTGCTGACAACTCAATCACCTGAAATGAGATAAGGGAGCCAAATTAGACACTGTTTCCCAATGGGTTGTGTTTCATGGGGTTGTTATAATAGTATAATTTGAAACTGAAAAGAAACTAGTTAGGTAAATGTAAAATCGAGCTTTGACACAACACTGAATCCCTTACATGATTTTTTCCCCGTGCTTTAACAGCAGGTGAGATCTTACCTCAGGTGGGCTAATATTAAACGCCTCTGCTATTTTCGCGTACAACTCCTTCACGTTGGTAAATCCCTCGATCCTGCCGGTGGGGCTTCCGTGAGCCAGCTGCGTGTGGAAGACCAGTTTGGGCCGCAGGTTGGCAGGTGGAGGCGGCAGCCCCGCTCCGTTCACGGCGGATTTACTCAAGCTCCCGGCACCTGCGTGTCCGCCGCTGACCTCCTCGTTGTCCACCAAGTGCTCCTTCGTCGATTTGTTTTTCTTTCTCCATGGTCCCAGCGGCATTTTCTGTTGTTTCGGTTCGCTTCTCGACGTGGAAAGTAAAAAGTCCGAGTCGCTGCTATAACATTGAAGTAGCTAACCTGTTGCGTTCCAAGCCCAACCGTCGTGTTGTCCTTATTTACTTCCTACTTTCCTCAAAATTCTTCCTTCCTTCCTTTCCTCACCTGGCCGCTGCTCGGATTTGACTTTGTTCTTCGACAGTGAAGTCGGCCCTTCGCTCGCCTGCGAATTAATGGTGTGAATATTCAACAGGTAGGTGGTGGTGAGAAGGGGATAAACTCTGACACAACCTGCCGGCTGCTGGTCCTCCTCGGCTAACAATAGCCGCTCTGTTTGTCTCTCAGCGTGTCGTGGGACGCAGGCGCAGTGGGACGGGCCCGGGCTCAGCACGGCAGGAGGGTCTATCCCGGAGCACCTGTGCACACTCGCAGGGGGACCATCACTTTAAAACAATTATTCAGGTATTTTTAAACACCTGCCGTGAGACAGTATCGGTCAAAGTGGCCGAAGAGTAAACCTAGACACAGAAAAACTGGTGGAATAACATCCACAGGTGCAGCTGCACATTGAAGGCCCCAGGGTAGACTACTGAGTTATTTCTAAAGAAAAGTACATACAAGTCATACTAAGTATAGATATTATGTTAAAGTATTAGCAAGTTACCCAGAGTTTATTTATATGTGATTGCCGCTAAACTAATACATTTTTTGTCATCTGAAAAGTAACAATCAAATAAATGTAGTGAATAAAAGTAAAGTATCTAAAGTACAATTTTGAGGTACTTGTACTTACTTGTAGCCTACCAGATTACATGCTGCATCAGAACCAAAGTAGCACAATTATTAATGTATTTTATTGGTGATCTGTTATGAAAAACACTGTTTCTGATAATCCCAGAAATTTTGAATATCAAATGTGATAATCCATTGACCCATATTAAACAATTTATACAGACATGTAAATATGCATGCATTTATGATTACTTTTAATACTGGCATACTTTATACATATGTGCAGTTAATCTCAATATAAGTAGTTTGGTTAAGTGTTAAGTAACATAAAATGAAAGTACAAGTACTTCAGAATGACATAATTGCACTATTTGAGTAAATGTACTCTATTACTTGTTTTTTCCTCTCATAAAAACTGCTTCTCTCTTCTGTTTCAGATACCACACTTGAATCCAACACAGATTCACATTAGGCTGGCACACTCACACAGTGAGGAGGAGCAGGTGTGTTTGCTTTCCACCCTCCCCGGATAATATTGACTCATCACTTGCTCAAATCTCTTTTGCACATGTGATTTATACACATCTTCACTGGCAAAGGGAACAATTTGTAGAGCCTGAGGTCAACATCTTTCTTTGTTTTTGTGCAGACAGACAGACAGACAGACAGACAGATAGATAGATAGATAGATAGATAGATAGATAGATAGATAGATAGATAGATAGGTTTAAAAATGAATATATGTATGTTATAAATATGTAGTGCAGCTTTGCAACAACAACTTATATTTGGCTAATGGAGCCCAAAGATGAATCACTACTGTCTTAAATCTTGCTCTCAAGTCAAAAACTAATGGGTGCACATGTCAGCAGCTCAAGTGGCTCTCTCAGTCTAACATGGACCCCACCTCAGTGGGCCCCTGAGCCATGATGAGTGATGTAGCGTCCCCTTGTGGGAAAATGTAAAGGCCTCTGTGTTGGCAGCTGACAGCCAGCAGCTGAGACCAGGCAGCTATATTTACACATAGTCATAGTTTTGCCATTAGTAAGCATTCAGTTCAGTCAAGGTACTTTTAATCTTTGCCTGTCTGAAATTTGACTGCAAGTTTTATATCAACAGTTATTCAAATATTCACATTTGGCTATAAAATATAACAATTTTCTGGTCCGTTTAAAGAACTTGTTTTTTGCACTGACAATAACTATGGCTGAGCAGTGATCAGTAACTTTAAAGTGATTATTATAAAAAGGAGCAGTTCACCCAAAACCCTAACCCAGTTAGTAGTTGTGCCTAAATTCGACGGCAACATTCTTTGAAGGATGAAAACATGGCCTTCCTATGATCACAAAGGCCAAAGTGAGCATTGTAAAATGAGTCTGGTCTACAGTGAACTTCCTACATACATCACCAGCTCCCCCTAATCGTACCCTTGTGTCAAAAAGCCCCGCTCCTCACCAAGCAACCTTGACAACATTGGGATCCGTTGTTCGTGGGGACAGCTGTGTTTCGCCACTGTGATGCATTCGGTCTGCAACTATAGGCTTCGAAAGATGCGGCCCGCGAATTGAGACACAATTATTATCTACTCAACTCCATGCTGATGGAAAGTCAGGTTAAGTTTTAGTTCACAACATTTATTGATTTATTCATTGCAGCATCTTCCTAGATAACAAAAGTAGATAGGGACTTGTTTTAGAATATAAAAAACGGACAAAAAAACTCAACTGAAAATGAAAAGTAAAATGTAATCTAAGTCTAAGAAAGCCAGAAAGCTTTTAGCTTAGCAGCTACAGTGAATATTCAACTTAAAAAAGGGTGTAAATAGCGTCTTTTCAAATCAATTCGTTCTCTGGGCTTCCAGAGACTTGGATTAAGCTGGACGATCTGTTTGGAGCCATTTTATGTTTTTTGTTTAATTTCATATTTAGTAGAATGCTGCAACGGTTTTGCTGTGTGGCTCCAAAATGTTTTGTCAACTATGAAACTTCACCCAACTTTCCATCAGCATTAAGAAGAATTTTCATATTTGAGTGAACTGCTCCTTTAATACGCTGATTATCTAATGGAGGAGGGTGCATCAAGTTTCTCCCCATAACTGAAACAGCTCAAGATCACTTCATGTGGAAATATTTATTTTAAAATTCAAGTTCAATATATTCACATGTCAGATTCTAAAATGCACACAGAACGATCCAGCTCATTCAGCCACTTTCCTCTTGAACAACCTGTACAGATTTTTAAAACAGCTTTCTAAATCAAGGGTTCTTTTTTATCATGACAAAATAAACATGATTGACAGTTAAAAACTTGTCAGTAACAAAGCATGTCAAATCTAAATAAGAGCAAGAAAATGTACTGTTGGCACTGCAATTCTTCCCAGGATCACTAGGATGTTTTTGGCAACTGAACTCATTTACTACCAAATATTTCCGACAAACAAAAAGATAAAGTGATTGTGGCGAAAATCCACGTACATAAAATGTGTGACTTTCAGATATCGTCGACCCAGACAGTCTACCACTTCCATCTATTTGGCAGCATGCATGGCATTTATAAAAAAAACACCACATAGCTCAAAAATAAAAATTGCACATTCGTGAGTAGGAGGTCCATCTGTGAACTGTCAGAACTGTCAATGTACGTGTGTGTGTTTGTGCAAGTGTGTTTGGTAACAAGGGTGAGCGCTGTCATGCAGTTATCTCCCCCAGTCCTTCGTCCTAGGTGGGTAAATGCCGTTTCAGGACATCCTTGGCGTTTCCGGGCAGCGTCTCAGGAAAGTTAACATCGAACTCCACCACCAGATCCCCTCTCTGCTCTGGGTTTTTGGGGAAGGGGAGACCCTGTCCGGCTACAGTCTTTCTCATGCCAGGCTTGATGACATCCGTGATCTTCATGTTGCACGTCTTCCCGTCTATCGTGGACACTGTGACCGAGCATCCACACAAGGACTGAAAAGACAGAAATATAAGAGTCAGAGGGAGAATGAGGAGAACAGCAACCCACACAGGATCTAATCTTGGCGGAGAGAACACATGAGTCTGTTCCCTGGCTCAGACTGGATTTATAAATGTGTAAACTAGAGCTGGTTGTATGGCTGGAATGAATAATATGATATTCGTAAGAATTTCATTAATTAATTTAATTACATGAGGTAAAGCTCAACCCGGAATCAAAATACATAATTTCCCTCGTATCTGTAGTGCTGTTTATCCATCTAGATTGTTTTGGTGTGAGTTGCTTTGGACAAATTGGCTGCCTTCTCTTGAATATAATGGAACTAGATGGAAAAAAACAAATGCTCAACAGCGATGTGTCTTTCCAGAAATCATGACCTGATTACTCAAGATAATCCACAGACTTTGTTGAGGGTAATTTAATGTAGGAAGTATTTTTTTATAACCCAACTAAACCTCCCAATCACATCTTTGCGCCAAAAGAACCTGCGTCTGCTAATGGAAGAGAGGCTAGATAGCGAAACTAACTAAGCTAGCTAACCTAACAGCTCAGCCGTGGAGGATGCCATGAAGCCCTCAGCAAGAGCTCCAGGCTTTGGAGCCAGTTTTCATAACCTTAACCCTAACCCTCCAAACCATGTAATTACATCGTCACGTGACACACTGAGGCCCAAAAATACTTTTTCCCATAAGCTTTCATTGTAACTGGAGACATTCAATAATATGTGCAAAGCCTAGACGAGCAGCAGGATTTAATTTATTTTATCCCCATTCACGTTAGCCAGGCACTTGACTGGAAATAAGCCAGCTTGTTCGGTGAAAGCCTCTAGTGCACACACTCTACGGGCACAAAACTACACCTGCCATCTGTATCATTTTGCAGAAGGAAGCGTGCATCTACTCATGGACAACATACAGTCTAGCCAACTAAGCTAGCTAAAAAACAGCTCAACTGAGAAGAACAACAATACTGTTTACATCCCAGGCTGTCACAGGTGCAGCACAAGCCATGAGTGCTATCTTGTTCCATTACATTCCAGAGAAGGCAGATATCTCTACAGCTGATATCTTCAGAACTCTGAAACTCACACCAAAACAATCTAGATGGATAAGTAGCACTCCTGGTAAGAGGATGTGGATGTGAACTGTTCCCTTTAATCATTAATCTGCTAATACGTAATCTTTGCCATTTCCTTTGTAGCCAATATATTTTTGATAAGATTTGATTTTGATGATAAGATAATGTTGGATATGTTGGAGCATATCTCGTAGACGGTGTGCAAGTTGCTCTAATTCTCGCAAATTGATTTCCTCACTTGATGCTCCCAAACTGGCTTCTAAATCTTCAGTTCTTCAGTTCTAAATATTACTTGAAGCTCCTGCTATTTGGCGGACAGTCAACCTTGAATTGGGCGTACTGTACCATTAATCCAAACATGTTTGACATGCGTCGACATCGGATTACTAATTGGAATTCTCACCAATCCTCTACAGTGTCTGCTGTAGTTTTATTTACAGACAAACACAGGACCATTGATATTTGAACAATGAGCAAATGATACAGCTGTTTTGACAGAATAACTTTAACCGACAGCGTGTAATTTCCGCTGCTAGGGGTCTCTCAATCAAAACTGAAAACAAAAGACTACTTTGAGTTAGCGTGGGATCATGGGAGTTGTTGTCTTCATTGTTAAACAACCGCATTTGCTGATGAACATCTATCCTATGTCGATCAAGCAGAAATGCTCATGGACAAACTTTTAATCACGTTACGTTAAGTCATATTTCAACTTTCTCACTTTCTGTACTTTCTATTACTCAGGGTTTGAACATTGCTGGAGACATCTGGGATAATGTAAGTACACATCTTAACAAAATACATAACAAAGGTCTAGTCGTTCTAAGACATTTTAATGTTGTATATTAAGCCTTCATATAATTGCTTTTCCAGAGCTTTTCAACCACTACCGATCACATCAATAGTGTTCAGTAGTGGATGGAGTTTTCTCAGCCGTGGTGGAGATGACTCAGCTGTCATCAGGTTGGGAACAGGTGGTGGTAATCTCTCTATTCAAAGATCGCCCGTGGTGCTGGATGCGATCCTAGAACCTTGTCTTGTTGATTTGATGAAGAAAGTGCAGTGGAAAGCTCTGGAAAAATCTCATAGTCCAGTGGTCCTTGAGTTAAGATTTTATCAAACTACAAAGTCACACAAAAAATGAGTAATGTGCAATGATTAAATGTTTGATTTAAATATGAGATGATTCGGTGAGATCTCTCCTGAGAGTAGGAGGAACCATATAAGTACATCTCACAGTGTGTGTGTGTGGGCGGGCGCTGCCTCTCAGCCCCCCCTTCCGTGATACAGCTTCTATTTCTCAATGCTGATGATCTACATTACATAAGTGCACAGCCAAAGTGTGTGTGTGTGTGTGTGTGTGTGTGTGTGTGTGTGTGTGTGTGCGTGTGCGTGTGTACACTTCAGTACTATACTCATTCAGTATGCCTGTTCTTTCCAGGGAAACAACTGTTGAGGCTACCTACAGCTTATTGATTGTGACCAGGCTTTTAGGAGCATCCGAGCTTTAAAACGGCACTCCAGAATAAATGTCAGCCTGTTCTGACTCTGCCCTGCTTGTGACTAATCCATCTATTAGACTCTAATAATACTGCTACACTCAGTCAAAGTGGGTGCTGAAATAGAAAACCCCTCACCTGTCGTAAGCTCACTCGGACGGGATAGACAATGTTCGAGCCCTCCCGCCTAAAGTGAGGATGTGGCTTGTCCTTGATGACGAAAACAATGTCAGCAGGAATGGTGTTGGGCGACTCGTCTCCCTCCCGCGGGAACGTGATCTTGGTTCCCTCTTTCCAGCCCCGCTTGATCTCGATAGTGAGAATCTTATCCTCAGTTCGCATGGTCCTGCCATCTGGGTTTAGCCTTTTGCGAGAGATTTTCATCCTCTTGGTGCAGCCGTGGAAGACCTCCTCCAGGGAGACCCTCAGTTCGTGGATGATGGCCGGGTCCTGCTTCCGCCGCTGCTGCCCGCCGGGGCCGACGTGCCCGTCCCGGGGGAATCCGTTCAGGTTGAAGCTGGTGAAGGAGCCAAAGGGATCGTTCCCGTCCACCTCCATGTCCTCGTCGTCTCGGCCGTTGGCTTTACGTCCGAAGAAGATCTCGAAAGGGTTTGAGCCCCCGAAGAAGGTGGCGAAGGTGGCGTGAGGGTCACCATGGAAGGTGTAGGTGAAGTTGCTGCCTTGTCCATCAGCAGTGGGCCCATTTCCTCCCTTGAGACCTGAAGGGCAACAGAAATTAGTCAGTCATCCAAAAATGGAAACTCAGCAGTAGGACAGAGTATGCCTATTGTCATGTCTATTATCAGGAAGCATGATCCAATACACAGATTGGGTATAGGCCACAAAGTGATCACTCCACATTTAAAAAGTTCAACGTGTAGGACTTAGGAGAATCTATTGGCACATATGAAAATAAAATTCAATATGTATTTATTTATTAGTGTTACATTGCCTGAAACTTTGACTCAATCCTGTTTCCAGTTTAACCCTACCCTTTGTTTTCGTGTACTATGTCGCCACTCAGAACAGAGTTACAAGGGGTGGTGGTTGAAACCTCCCTCTATGAAATGGGACAACCCTTCCAGACCCTCATACATCATCAGTTGTCGTCGACAAGAAAAGCAACCAGACATTTCCACTATGCTATCTTCAGCTGTGGTGATTTCTCTTGTGTTACTGTGGAAAGCCTGGTATTATCACAATGCCATTTGCCATTTATCTGATGGAGATAGAAAAGCACAGGCGCTCGCAATCCATTCACAACTTAACACTATCACTCATGTCATGAAATAAAAAGGAACACTGCTTCATTATTGAACCACAAGCGGCATTTTACAGGCTAACATTAGCAACCTTCGCTTCTATCCTGCCAGTCTGCACTGATATTAGAGGAGTAAGTGCAGCAACTCCACTGCTGGACTTACGTTACATTTCAGGTGTCACATGCCGTCAAAGGTAGGGATGCATCATTAGCTAGCTAGCTATTTACCTACTGAGACATCAGCAAACTGGTAGCGATTGTTTGACACTTGTTATAAAGAAAAGAGTCTTCCCGTGACTCTTAGTTTGAAGCGGTTGTATCTGCAAACACACCACTAGATGCCACTAAATCCTCCACACTGGACCTTTAAATACAGTTTATTAGAGCTGGAATGATTATTGTTTCAATTATTTTGACAACTGAAGCAGAAATATCAAACATTAAATGGTTGCAGCCTCTCAAATGTGAGACAGACTCATCTTTACATTGTTGTTTACAGAATATGCTTACAAGTGTTGGTCAGACAGAAAAAGATGTCACCTCAAAGGGTGTAGTTTTGAAGAAGAAATTCAAACATATTAATATTTACAATATTAATAAGGTGAAAATACAAGCTCAGAAATATTATTTTTTTCCATAACTGAATAAACAAACACAAACACCGTTTGAAGCTAGAGAGGTGGCAGGGTCCGCCAAATATAAACAAGTAACAATGTATAAAATTGTGTTGTCCTTTAAGGTCAGTTTGTTTATTCAGTTCATTCAATCACACTCAGGTACAATTTTTAAGATAGTTGATTGCTGAGTCTCATTCCCAGGTCGCGAAATACTGACACTTTGGCTGGTGGAAGGCCCGACCAACAAACCCAAAGTGTCAGTATTTGACGACCTCATAATAATTTGAAAATAATCATAAGTCGGAGATGGTTTATTTGTTGCTGTCATCAAAACATTCAGTGTTTAGTTTTAATTAATTCAGTCACGACAGCCTGACGCCTCAGTTTTTAGCACCATAGCAATCCTTATGTTATGCATTATGTTGCCTTTCTAAAATTCTAAAAAGTATTGAGGTATTAACACTCTTATAAAAGTGGATCAACCCATCGTGTTTTTTTTTAAAGAAAGTCAGGAACTTCAGTCTTTGGTGGACACATTCTGAGACTATATACACCCAATATCTTTCATTTTTATATATAACAGTACATAATATCACCACCACTGGTACAATATCACTAAAACAAATTACACAGACAATCTGTTAGTTGCATAAACCTTTAAAGGAGCCACGCATCTCCAGGTTTCATTTTGGGATTCTGTCGCAAACACTTGCTTTACTGGTGGAAATAAAAACACATTATTTCACTTTTCCCTCTCTGAAGATGTTCAATATGTAACCATTTGTTGAAGTGAATTCACGAAAAGATTGAACATTATCTTCAATCTTTGAGATCTGAGATGTTGAAATGATTCTCTTCCTCACATCCAACATGTTTCCCTACCCATAAGCATCTGGACTGAAAATGACACCTTTACATTCATATGCTACATTATGGGTGACTCATACTGCACATTAAGGGCTTTCACGTGACTCAAATACTATGTTTATGCCACATTTTCATGAGAATCTAAGGGAGAAAATGATGACAGGCCTTCAGCAGATACTGTATATGGCCCAGCTAATCCTTATAATAAGCACAGGACTATAATGTGCTGAACAACTGTTTTTTCTAGGCCTGCTGGCTGCAGTGAGTGACTTGAATTAAAGCCAGCTGTGTTTTGCATCCATGCAGGCTTTTGTAAAAGAAATAATAATTCGGTGAGAGAGAAATCACACATTACCTTCCTCCCCGTACTGATCGTAAACTTCTCTCTTCTTCGGATCACTGAGGACTTCGTATGCCTCCGCGATCTCCTTAAATTTCTCCTCGGCGGCTGCAGACTTGTTTTTGTCCGGGTGCCATTTCAGCGCTTGTTTTCTGTACGCTTTCTTAATATCCTCCTCCGTGGCTCCTTTGGAGATGCCCAGCGTTTTGTAGTAATCTTTACCCATTTTTGCCCTCACCTATCCCCGACAGTGAAATAGGAAGATGATCAGGGGGAGACGAGTCGTCGAGGGGGGGGAGAGAGAGCAGCTGGACCGGGTTCTGGTCGACGAATGGCTCGTCGGCGGCGGAGAGGCGGCCTCAATCCGGACTGATGGACAGGGAGAAGCCGCAGACGGAGACACGGTGCGGGATGAAAACCATTTAGAGGCGGTTAGTCAACGCCGAAGACCTCCTGCTATTTGTCCGAGACTGGGTGACCCTCTTTAAATAGCTGCGGCTCCCTCTCCTGCATCCACAGCGCCAACGTCAAGTTCAACACGAGAACTGAATCTGGTTCCGGTGTGTCTGTGTGTGTGTGTGTGTGTGCATGTCAGCTGTCTGCCCATGGAGAGAATAAACAAATCAATATATGAATAAAGGTGGTAAAAGGAAAAGGTAGCCCATCCTGGCAGCTGGGTATAAGCTTCGATTTTAACATGAGCATCACTTGTGGTAGCGCCGGACTCACCTGTTGTAGGGTGCCAGGGCAAATAAATGAGCCCCCACGAAAGTCTGATATATTATGAGATAGGAATACATATGTTTAATTGTAGGCTCAGTCATAAACATAATAAACCTATACCTTCGATAACGTAGCCTATAATGACACGACAAGACCAAAATCTCTTTCTCTGTGCCTTTTTATTTTAGTCCACAGAACAATGAACACATTGGGCGTATGTGATTCAAAAATGTATATTAAAGTTTGCTGGGAGGATTAGGCTTCATCATGAGGCTGTCGAAACACATCTCATTTCAGTCACACGGTGACTTAACGAAGAATTTAATTTAATTTTGATGCCAGAGCCGATGAGCACCCGTGACTACTGTAGGGTCAGTCCCCACCGGAGTGAATGCAGATTATACACACTCACATTGAGGATGAAAGCCAGATGTTAGCGGGCTTTCGTAGGACTTTTTGTCCAGTGTGTAAGAAGTATTTGACAGGAGGTAGTGGTGATCATACTGCTTTTGTCCACAGCGGACGCCATAGTTAGCAAAACTGAAAGCAGCTTTAAATGTACGACAAAAGTGAGAAACCCACAAATGCTATCTTTATGTTAAAGTGGTAGACTGTAATGAATGAAGCAGTCTGGTTTACAGATGTTTTAACTTCTGTCAGTAAATTAAGATATTTGAAACACAAAGGTAAAATACACACAAAGTCAAATATATATACCTATATTTTCCTTTTGGATTGAATATTTTAGTGTTTTGGAATTAATTAACTGTACCTTCTGTAAAGTTTGTGTGTGTGTGTGTGTGTTTCATTTTTTTGTTCAGCTGAAACATATGGACATTTTTCTTTTCTCATTCCACTCAGTCTGTGTGTAAACCTCTGTCAGCAGGCCCACGTCTAGAGGAGAGGTTACTGTGACGCCTGATGATGATGATGATGATGCTCCAGTCTGCTCTCTTGCGGCCACAGCGCCACCTGCAGGACCACAGAGGCAGTGAGGCTTTCTCTTTGACTTGAAGGTGAAATGCACTGACATCGAGCTCTGCCAATGGCTGTGAGTCAGCGCCGCTGCAGAACTGCGGTTCATTAATCTCTGATTGTTATCAATGCTGTGTTCCTCTCCTGTACAGGACCTGCAGCGGATCATTCAGGGTGCAATTTATAGATCCCAGTTCTTCGTCTGAGGCTGATCTGTGTTCAGACGAGTCATGGATCAATTTCGTGGCTTGTTTGCCAAACTGGACCAAAACGATGATGGATTCGTATCTGTGGCGGAGCTCCACGACGAAATGAAGAAGCATGGGATCCTGTCGGCGGATGGCAAGGTCCAGGTAATAATCATCGTAATCAAATCTGATTTAATCCATTCATTCATTCAATAATGTGCTGCGAGTCACAACAAACCTGCTGATTGAAGAGGTGTCTGTCCCCTCCCAGACCATCATTGACTCTTATGACAAAGACAAAGATGGCCTGCTGGATTACAAAGAGTTCCTCAGCTACTTGATGGACAGAGAGAAGAAATGGAAAATTCACTTCCATGACCTTGACAAGAACAAGTGTGGTGAGAGCCTTACCTATGGAAAAATGCTGCATGTATATTTACATTTCTCAAGGAAACACTAGAGAATGCTATGGTGGACAATATTACACAATAAACAATGCATATTGATGATAGTAAAATGTGTTTTAGTGAACATTACACCTCCTGTTTCGTTATCCTTTTAACAGGATGTAGAAGATTAGTAGTCTTGTGCAAATTCTTAATAAACTTCCATAATTGTCCAGTCTTTGACAATCAAGTGCATTTCCAAGGTCACACAGGAAAGAAATTCATGCACAAGACATGTTTATTGTAAGCAACAATAGCTCAGTTTACTGAAGAGTGTGACCTTTGCACTCATAGAGTTTACAGTATCTCCTTTCAGGGAGCACACGCAACACATGACACTTGGCAGAGTATAACTGGAAGGACAGTCTACAGTATCTGTTTGTAATTGTGTGCATTTCTTCTCTGATCAGGAGTGATTGACCAGGAGGACATCATATGTTTGTTTAAGGAGTTAGGAGTGGTCATATCAAAGCCGAATGCAAAACAAATTATTCAAATGTAAGATTTTTTTGCCCACTACCTCATGGATTCATTGTTGAACTAAAACAAACACTTACTGTTACAGATGTCACACACTCACACTCACACAGGTGTTATATTTTTGTTTTATTGGTTATATATGTATATATTAATGCTTAACTATCAGTTATACACATCTTAATGCAGGTTAACGTTACTTATGGTTTATCATGTGCAACTTGACTTGACAGAGAATAAGTGACCTGAGACCCGACTTCAACTCGTGACTTGACTTCAGACATGATGGCATATATGTGGTGATATAAGGTAACTGAGTACATTTACTCAAGTACTGTACTTTAGGGGCTGGCACTCTACTTGAGTGCTTCCATTTTCTGCAACTTCATACTTCTACTCCAATAAATGACCAGGCCAACAATCGCTTGACTAGTTTACATGTAAATAAGTATAATTAACTTACTTACTTACTTCTACTCATAATACTTTAGTGCATTTTTTGCCGGAAAATGACCTTGATACTATATGTATATTTTTGTTTAATTGCATTTATTTCACTAAATATCAGTAATTATAGTACAAATGTAATGAATTGTCATGCATTTGTGAACAGATTAGATATTTTGGCCAATAATATAATTATTAGACAGATGCTTGTGCCTTGTTGCAGGAAGGCTGCAATATGTTTGGGAGGAAAGAAGCGACTTGACAGGGAACTAGGGGTGTCGCGATATATATGCAAACATTGACAGTAACTGTGATATTTAAAAAAAAAAAATGTTGATATTGTGATAATAGTAAATAGTATGTCACCTTTGAAATCATTTCAGTTTCTCCCTGTTCTCACTTTGCCATAGTAGGTGGCAGTTATGCACTGTAATGCTGGTTGCATTAAAGTGTTTGGTGTAATTGTTATTTTTTTATGCTTTTGTACAGTTATGGTTACAGACTCTCTCTCCACCTCCAAACACTTGTACTTTGAGTGTAATTAATTTTCCATTAAATATACAAAACTCTCAACAACCATTGAATTTGACTCAGTATCACTATTATTTTCTTTAATTCTTCTATAGATACCCAGATGATATGATTATGTGAATTCTTCACCATGATAATCATGTAGTGAAAAGCTTATATTGTGACAGCCCCACATGGGACTTGACTTGAACATGAACTTGGTCAGAAATGAAATTACTTGGGCTACTTCAAGCTGTTTGGCAATATCAATAGCCAAAAGGCCAAAAAAAAGAAATGAAATTACTTGACTTGCTCGAGACTTGGACCAAATGATTTGAGACACATTTCTGACCAACAATAAGCCATCTAGCCTGCAGTTACACAAGAATAAATTAATGGTTTGTGTCCTGCTCATACGTGAGTTACTTAGAACTGAACAATAAACACAGCACCAGCAACACTTACAACCTTAGTGTGTCTCTTAGTAGATAAAAAACTACACAGCTAGTCATTAAGAGTCTTCATGACAGTACGCGATGAAGTCAGTATTTGCTGTATCTGTTGTTTGTGTGAACACCAGGATGGATAAGGACAGCTCGATGACCGTGGACTGGGATGAATTCCTCCACCATGTCATCCTCAACCCTGTGGATGACATCGGGGAGCTGGTTTCCTCCTGGAAACACAGTCTGGTAAGATCTGGTGGCCACATCACTCTAATGCTGTAACACTTCAGGAAAGCAGAGGTTTGCACAAACTATGACACATTCACTGTCCACCTCAGCATGAGTAATAACACAGTGATTAAAGGATGAATGTAATTTTTAATTTCTTCTGTCTGTAGGTTTTTGATGTGGGTGAGAGTCGTGCGATGCCCATCGAGTTCCCAGAGGGGGCGTCTGGTTTCGGTGCATGGAGGACATTTGTTCTCGCAGCAGGACTGGCCGATTTTGTCTCCCGAACTGTGACGGCTCCCATCGACCGGCTGAAGACCCAACTTCAGGTCAGCTCCGCTGTTAGGAAACGCATGAGTGGACTTATTTGATTTTACACAATTTAACAAATTTATGGATGTTTGATTTCAAACAATTATCCAAAGATGTATTCCTCCTAACATCTGGTATTATGATGGTTGTCAATGGAAAAGTAAATTAGTATAAAAACACATAAACAAACACATCCAGGTATGCATGGCACTGGCTTAAATGTAACTTTCTTTTTTAAACATCACTTTGGTGGTAGTGGTTGGGTTTTTGTTCCACAGGTTCCATGGAAGCATGATGAGTTTTGAGCTACAGAGTTTCTCACACTGGGCATGAAGCTTTGACAGGTTGTGTCCTTTCTTGATCTAAAACATCACACAAAGTCTATTTATCTTAATAATTTAAGCTCGAAGGCGCATTGATGAGCTTTCAGAGCTTTCATCTGCTTCTCACAGTTTAACAGGTTTTATGATCAGAAAATAAGAGACCATCTTGTGAGGGGGTCACACCAGCCAACGCCCCTCAACATGTTGTCATTCCCACCCATAATGACTCCTGTAATGTCTCCCACGCAGTAGTCATTTTACATACATTATTACACAAATACCCTGATGGAAACTCTGCCCTCATTTGCATCTCAAGTACAGACCCGTAAAGTCTTGAATGTTGGTCAGGCACGCATAGTGGGGGGCAAATGGCCCCTTCAGTTCTTTGTACCCCCTACACCCCAGATATGCTATTCCACCACTAGTAGGTGGTCCTTTGAGCTGAGATTGTTGTGTTCCATTTACTGATGCTAAAGATTGAAATTAATTTCCACAATTAAACTCACACACACAAAGTCATTTGAAGGGTAATTTGAAGGAGCATTTCATATGTGATCTGATATTCTTTCATGTGGTCTGGATTCTGTTCTTATAAGCCAAAGAATGAGCCAGATTCACCTTGATCCATGTAAAAAATGACCTGGTGTTACACTATGAAATTAAATGCTCACCCTGTTTTACATTTCTGTGTCGAGCTCTAAAGATAGCTGTTATGAGCTAGACAAGCTTGCTTTACATAACTCGTCTTTCCCTGATAGTGGAACAGCGTTCAGTTTACTGCAGGTATGTAAGTGAATATGCAAAACTTTATTTATATGGCATTTTAAGTGCTTTACATCAACAATAATGTACAGGAGATATACCAAGCAAAGAGTACAAAGTAAGTAATTCAAGGGTGAAAAGTACAGAACAGCAAACATACACACACTTAGAAGTACACTCAATTAGAAGTCCTGCATTCAAAACCTGTAGCAAGTATTATCAGCAAAATTTTCAAAAGGGGCCCTGTCTGTGTTTAAATAATATTTATTATGTTTTTGGATTAATATTAGTGTTTATTTTGCATTTTACTGCTGTATATTGAAGGTTGAGATCATTTTAACAACTTTATATACTGTTTGGTAATTTATGTTTTTCAGCTTTGTGATGATGCATTAAATAGTTTTTCATCTTAAAAGTGGAATTATCCCTCAACCCATGAAGGAAATTTCATTCTTCAGTTTATCAGCCAAATTTGCACCTGAATAGTGACTAGTGACTAAATCTTTCAGACAAAATATAACGTTTTTAGAGAATAAAAATTACTAATTTTCCTCTGCGATGTTGGAGAGGAGAGGTAAAAAGTTGTGTGAAATAGATAAGGTAAATTACAAATTCTTTGAGTAAAAGTGCTAATTTACATCCCACCACTGTGTATTTATTAATTGTTTATCAGAAGGCATAACATAGCTGCACAGTCACTGCATCTGTCTGTAAAAGTGATTCATATGACAATATATCCTGGGTGCTCTGTAGGTTCATGGATCCAAGGCCTTCTCTCAAGGCTTTCAGGAGATGAAGGCAGGCGGTCTGCGGTCGATGTGGCAAGGAAATGCCGTCAACGTGCTGAAAGGAACGCCACAGTCAACGCTACAGTGTCTCATCTACGCCCAGGTGAGACAGCAGGCGGACTCTCTGTATGAATTATTGATGCACCTATTTCTACTTGACAAACACACTGAGAGCTTCTCTTCTCCGTCCAGATGAAGGTGTACACCCAGAACAGAACACAGGAGACACTGACGGTGCAGCAGCGCTTTGGACTGGGGTGTGTGTCCGGCGCTGTTGCTCACGCTGCTTTCTACCCTTTAGAGGTATCAGAGATCAGTGGCAGGTCTGAGTGCTTTAACGTTTCTGTCCTATTCTGTATTCTGTCGTAACAGCTGAACACAAAAAGTATTACTTCAGGTCACCCATAAAAATTGAACTTGACTAAAAACCTCCAAGAATCTGATATCGTATGCACTTGATCAAAAGTACGAGCAAATTATACATATATCTACATATTATGTACTACTATGTACTATGGGTCCTATGCTTATTGGGTCCCCTTTTCCAGCATTTTTCTGATTATTGGATATTTCTTTTTATCTTATTGCCAATAAAATAAATTAATTGAAAAATGCAGTACTTTGTCTATGATGCAGCAGGCAATCCACAAAGTAAGTTGTAACTTAAGTTATCAAATAGATGTAGTGGACTAAAATTAAAATATTTGCCTCCAAAATGGAAATACTCGAAAATGTACAAGCATCTCAAAATTGTACTTAAGTACAGGAGTTGAGTAAATGTATGTAATTAAATGTCTTGACTGGATGTGTGTGTATGTCATGTAAATTGATAGTGAAGCGTACATTTTGACTTTGATTCGGCAAAACTTTTCATTTACTGTAGCACTATTATCGTTAGCATTATTTTTTTAATCAGTGTCACATTTTATAAATAGTAAATGTTTAGAATGAAACATTTGTAATTCAATTGTTCTGAATAATATGAACAGTGTGTAAATTGTAAAATGTATCAATGGAGGTTTATTTTCATAATCTCTTTCCTCTTGTTTTCCCCTTCAGGTACTGAAGGTGAGGTTGAACCTGCAGCAAGCTGGTACCTATAACGGAGTCGTGGCATGTGCCCGATCTATTTACAGACACGAGTCGATGTCATCCTTTTACAGAGGATTCAAGCCGAGCATCCTCTGCATGATCCCCTATGCAGGTGTGGAGTGTGCAGTTCATCAGGTGAGACAACAACACTCAAACATTATATACGTGGTTGTGTGGAAGATGCTTTCATTAATTGTTTGTTTTGTGATTTCAGTCAATCATGAGCTGGGCAAAAAGTGATCCAGCTTACAACAGTGACTCCAAACTGTTCCTCTTCAGTTTTGTGGCCTTTGCTTCAGGACAAATGACCAGTTACCCTCTGGCAGTGATCAGGACTCAGCAGCAAGCACAAGGTAAACCTTTGCATTTTCTCTGATCCATTGTTTACATTATTTTTTAACATTTTGAGAAGCTTTACGCATTTACTCTGTGTTTTTTTTTTTCCAGCTTTCAGCTCAGATTCACGTCCAGCTTCAGGTGTATTACAAGGACTTGTAGGGATATATGAAAGACGTGGACTGAGAGGATATTATAATGGGATGGGAGCCAGCTTCGTCAGGGCGATCCCCTGTGCTCTGATAAACTACACTTTGACTAGAAAATTTGAAAATGTTTTTTCTTCAATGGAGCCTTGAATGTAGCAAAGGGGTTGCTTTCTCTGTGTGCTGAACTGTCACTTTCAGTTCACTTAAGTTTTTTTTCAGGGATTTGATGAGGAACACAGAAAACTAAAACTGTGAACTTCTTTTAATGTTTAGTGTCTAATGATAACTGTAACCTTAAAAAATGGCTGAAATTGTAATTCATGTCTGCCAGATATGAATTATCATGTTATTCAACTATAGCTTTTTTAAAGCTTGAGTTAAGTGAATGGTTTACCAGTGATCAAGAGATATGGTGAAGTTTTTGAACACACATAACACCTCACGAAACGTTGATGCATGGTTGACTTGAAGCTTACAGTGTGATCAAGATAAAAAGGGGTGGTGCAAATGAGCACGTGTGGAAGTGTGAGCTGTACAATAAAATTGTATTTAATAAAAGGCATCTTCTTTTCTATCATTTAACTTTTATTAGCTTCATTGTTTCCCGAGTTGAACTAATGTCTCTTACATAACTATGCTTTTGTTTTTTTTTAATTTTCAAGTCTTATATATGTTGCTAGAAGTAAAAAATGTTGACGTCTGCAGCAACAGAAGCTCCTCTCTCCCACAGGAAACGCTGTTGCTGAAACACCTCACCAGTAGTCCTGCCTTTTAATCAGTCACTTTGGGACATCACATTGTGTCATAGAGTCACTTATTTGTCAAATTAATGCCTTGTGGCTAGTTTAGCCTGCGGCACAGCTGTTATGTTGTTGTAAGCAGCGCTGGCTCAGGCCTGTGTGAGCTGCCCAATCACAGGAGACTGGGTATTCAGGAGGAAGGGCCTTAAAGACACAGGAGCTAAAACAGACAGAAGAGGAATACAGTGCTGCAGCATCGGGCATTGTGAGAAAACTGATGTGTTTTTTGAGCAGTAAAGCATTTAAACCTATTGTCTCCATTAAAGAGTTAGGATAAGGTTGCTAACATTTCTATGCTACAAATCCAAACCATGGTTCATATCAGCCAAGTTTGGATGAATCATAACAGGATGGAACTATGGGAAAATCAGTTTGAATTGTGGAATAACAAACATGAGAAAAGGGGATAGATGCAGTGATAGATACAACCAGTTTCTTGTTGAAGAACCAGCTATAAAGTGTATTTTTCCTAGCTAACTAGGACAAGTACTGCATGATAATCCAATAGTAAGTAATACATCTGACAGTCAATTCATCATGCATGACTACTTTTGCCTTTCTGTACATTTTGCTTCTAATAAATCTACACACATGGATGATTTTACTGAAAAATGCAGTAATTTGGACTTGATTAACCCCATGGAAGCTCCGCCTCGGCACGACGAGAGACCAAGCTGTTCGTTGTGGTGTGTAATCCCGCGAGAAATCCTTCAAGAGCGAATAAGAAACGACACGTCAAATTATTAGTAACCACAACCGAAGTCCTACCCGTATTTAACAAAAACACAGAAACATTTTGGTCGGATTAGCTACTGAAAGACTGCAATTGGGGCGCAATCGTAGTTGTCAGGAAACTGTTGTGACAGCTCTCGCGAGACGTAATTTGACCGCGAGTTTTCCCATCCACATCCTGTGAATGTAACCCGCCATCTTGTCGTACCGAGGAGGAGAACAGCAGCAGATATGGCTGACTACAGCAGCGTGGCTCCCCCGTCCTCTAACGCCGGTGGCGGTATGAACGACGCTTTTAAAGACGCTCTTCAGCGAGCACGACAGGTAAGAAGATTGTTAGCGCATTTATTATGAAAATAATTTCGAAGTCGGTACCAAAAATCGAATTTCACTGCTTTCTGCCGTAACATACGGCATCGCGGCAGGCTATGCTAAGCTAACGAAGAATGACTTGCTAACGCTACGCCACACTGCAAAAAGCGAAAACAGATGTGACCACAGAAGCGATCCGTGTCGCGTGTGTAGATTAAATTGGACAAAACATCAGGTATCGTAAAACCAAAGCTTCGTATTGTTTGTGGAACAGCGTGGAAATGGAAGTATTCGCCTCCCTTTGTTGGTCCCGACTTCCTGGCAGAAGTGTAGGCCGCAGACAGCGTGCATGCTAAAAAGCAGCAAACCTGACCAGCCAAGAAAGCACCAGAATCGATGTTTAAACTTAATGTTTTGTGTTTCAGATTGCAGCGAAAATCGGTGGTGATGGCGTTGCGGCACCCCAAACAAATGAATTTGGCTACGGAGGCCAGAAAAGGCCCCTGGAGGACGCTGGTGGGTATTTTCCCATGCCTAACCTGAATATCGGTCAGTGACTCAAATCGATTCAATGCAAGTCTTGATAGTTGATGCTTGCCTGTGTGTGTTAGCAGATATTAAATTGTATTTTCTTAAATGATCTTAACCAAATTAAATGTACAGTAACAGTATTCATTTACATATTAATTTTATCCAGTATAACATTCTGTACATGGCAACTAACCATACAATCAGTTAATTTTCATGTTATTTTGTTCAGTTATAGCCTGTGCAGATTGTTGTTAGTGCATGTCTGTAGAGGTGAATGATATTTTCACTGTCTGTTGTCGACTTTATAGCTATGAAAATGTATCAGTTGGAGTCCCGATATGTGTTAACATGATTTAATGTATGTATATTACATACTATATATATATATATTGGGGAAGTGATAGGCATTTTGTTTCAATAGACAATCTTAATCAAGAAGATACAGACTGGGACAGGATTCAGTATAAACCAGGTGAGAGAATAAGATGAAATGAAACAGACAAGACTTAAGGCAAAATAATTTGGACGCAGTTAATGTGTACGGTCTGTGATGAAAACTCATGCACCACGCTGAGAGGCTGATGAATAACCCTAACCCTAATTGTATCTGAGACCTGAACACATACAAAGATGCTGGAGAGACCACAGTTTTCAGTCATATCAACTACATAACAGTACATTAGTTAGTTTTAACCTCAGGAACAGGAAGTTTTGATTGCATAATTACCACTGACTTTCCAGTGTAATATGACACATCTAGGAAGAAATCATGAAGGCCAATACAGCAGTCCTGCAGTAAGTCGACCCCTCCTCCATGAAGGTTGTAATTTGGTTGTGTTTAGAGGTTAGTTTGCGGTGCTGTTGAACTGAAATGTGCAAAACGGAGAGCCGTGTCCCGTATTCAGTCTGCCTGAAATGATTTGCACGGCCGCGAAGCACAGTTATACTGCTCCACAAACGACCTCAGCCTCTGAAGGTGTATCGACAAACCCTTTTGAGCATTTTCAACATAAAACGAAAACTATAATCTTTAAGGAGGTAAGATTTGCTGCAGGTCTGAGTTTGACTGCATTCATTTTCACTAGGTGTATTCAATAAACTGGCAATTGAGAGTACATTCCAGCTCTGTGTCAACACCATTTGCCTTTACCGTTTATATTTCAGGCATTGTTGATTCTACCTTTTCAAGAACTCTGTTGCTAATGTGATTATCAGTGTAGTGACAGATACTTATGCTGGTTTTTATGTTATGTTGTTACAGACCAACCAGAGACAAAGAAAGTGGCTACAAATGATGGTACGTGACCTCATGAAATAGTTGTAGTTAGAGTTAAAAATGTAATTTGTTTTATGAAAGTAATAAGCCCAAACAGGAGCACGAATCAGAAATTCTGTGCCTGGGTTTAATTTATTTTTGCTGTATACATTCCCTCCTCATGCAATGTCTCTCTCTCCCCCCCAGCCTTTTCAGCGATGGGAGGAATGGGTGGCCCCCCAAGGTGAATACAATCAATCAATTTACATTAAGATATTTCTTCCTACCACTTTTGGCTGTTTGATTGAAAGCTCACCTTGATTTGTTATGTTTTCAGGTCAATATCAGAGGAATTCAAGGTTCCAGATGGCATGGTTGGATTCAGTAAGTTTTCAAACATTAAACAGCTAAAAATAGCTCAGTAATGTCTTTTATCAAACATTTGGAGGTAACACACTTTTTTTTGTAGTCATTGGAAGAGGAGGTGAACAAATATCACGTCTGCAACAGGAATCTGGATGTAAAATACAGATTGCACCTGGTAAGAGCTGTTTATGATATGATATTGTGTCATTGATGGCAAGAAATTATCGTTTTGTTTTTTGTTGAACAGATTGCATTCACTGTTTTTCTGTTTTAGACAGTGGAGGAATGCCAGATAGGTCTGTGACGTTAACAGGAGGACCAGAGTCCATCCAGTGAGTTTTTTTAATCTTTGTCTTAAAAATCATGTTTTCTGTTCGTTTACAAACTTTCATAGATGATTTTTTTTTTTATCCTGTCAGGAGCGCAAAGAGGCTACTAACGGAGATAGTTGAAAAGGGGCGACCGGCTCCAGCGTTCCATAACAACGATGGCCCAGGAATGACTGTCCAGGAGATTATGGTCCCTGCTTCTAAGGCTGGACTTGTCATTGGGAAGGGTGGAGAAACCATCAAAAGCCTTCAGGTGAGTGTCGAGTTAGTGTTGGTGTGTACCAGTGTTGTCTCGTGACCAGGGGATGCAGGAACACATTTGGCCCATGTGCATCTGATTACATGTTTTTGTTCTTAAGTGATGCAAAGTAATGTTGATGAAGTTAATGTGTATGGTCGGTGATGAAAACTCATGCACCACGCTGACAGGCTGATGTATAAACCCAACCCTAAACTTATCTGAGACCTGAACACATACAAAAATGTTGGATAGACCTTTTTTTTTTATACAGTCATCAATTATAAGACAATGGTACATTGATTAGTTTAATCCCACCACGGGATGAGGGAACACATTGCTCATGCATATTCTGATTGCATGTCTTTGGTTTGTTTTAACTAACAGGAAAGAGCTGGAGTTAAGATGGTCATGATCCAAGATGGACCTCAAAACACAGGTGCAGACAAGCCACTCCGCATTTCGGGAGAACCCTTCAAAGTTCAGGTGAGTCCTCTCCCATGTTACCCTTGCAATTACAACATTATGGCAGTTTATGATGAAATTAGACTCTCTGTGAGCTAATTCTGCTTTAATTTCTTGAAGTATATCCTTCTCCAGAGCCCAAATTCACTCTTACATGTCTCGTTATTTGTCTCCATGGAGATCAGTGGAGTAGTGCTCTCATTAAATGTGCTTTCTTTTCTCTTTAGCAAGCCAAAGAGATGGTGATGGAGCTGATCAGAGATCAAGGCTTCAGGGAGCAGAGAGGGGAATATGGTTCACGAGTTGGAGGAGGCGGAGGAGGAGATAGCTTGGATGTGAGTATTTGTGAAAAATGTAATTTATCAATTTAACGTCGAGGGTGTGAATTTGTTTTAACTTGGTCTTTGCTTTCTGTCATTTAGGTCCCTGTCCCCCGGTTTGCAGTAGGAATTGTGATTGGCAGAAATGGAGAGATGATCAAGAAAATACAGAATGACACAGGCGTCAGGATTCAGTTTAAACCAGGTGAGATATTATGAAAAAAAATCTGAGCAACAGCCATTGCAAAAAGCAAGGTAATGTGGATGCGGTTCATGTGTACGGTCCGTGATGAAAACTCATGCACCACGCTGACAAGCTGATGTATAACCCTAACCCTAAACTTATCTGAGACCTGAACACGTAAAAAGATGTTTGACAAACCACAGTTTTAAAGTCATTAATTTTAAGACAATGGTACATGGGTTTAGTTTAATCCCAGCAAAAAGAAGCCTTAATAGTCTGTAATTGCCCCCTTTTCTCCCTCCAGATGACGGCAGCACACCGGACAGGATAGCACAGATCATGGGTCCCCCTGACCAGGCTCAGCACGCAGCAGAAATTATTTCAGATTTGCTGAGGAGCGTCCAGGCCGGTGGGCCTCCAGGACATGGTGGTGGCAGAGGTCGTGGTCGCGGGCAGGGGAACTGGAACATGGGCCCCCCTGGTGGCCTGCAGGAGTTTACCTTCACTGTCCCGACCATGAAGACTGGCCTTATCATTGGAAAAGGTAAGTGACCCCTCAGTAGTAGGATTCCATTTCGTTGAATGTTTGTCAGTTTTCAAGCAACTCCAGAGTAGAAAACAGCAGGAATCAGAAAGTTACCTTTTATTGAGTGTGGGGAAATGTCGCTTTACAGAACACAATGTGGGCAAAATGAGAAACGTTTGAGTAAATGTTTTTTCTGAACTCCTCAGGTGGTGAGACAATCAAGGGCATCAGCCAGCAGTCTGGAGCCAGGATCGAGCTGCAGAGGAACCCTCCTCCCAATGCTGATCCCAACATCAAGATGTTTACAGTCCGCGGTTCCCCTCAACAGATTGACTACGCCAGGCAGTTGGTGGAGGAGAAAATTGGGGTAAGAAGTCAGAAAGATTGTTTGATAAACACATGTATGCAGAAGTTTGTCACTTATAAGCTAGTTTACTTACCAGGAGTGCTTATGTTTTTAGGGACCAGTCACTCCAATGGGTGGCCCACATGGACCCCCTGGTCCACATGGAGGTCCAGGCCCACATGGTCCTCCTGGACCCCCTGGACCCCCTGGTGCTCCCATGGGCCCGTACAACCCTGGCCCATACAACCAGGGACCTCCAGGACCTCAGTAAGTGTAGTGGTTATTTGTTTTTACTCATCTCTACAGGTTTTGTTGATGAATTAAAGACCTGCTGTGCGATATGGCCTTAAAGTAACACAATAATATATCAATATTAAAAAAAAAAATCCTTAAAATCACACTGCCAAGACTATTTTTTTATATTTTAGAGATGGGCCATTGGTGCTTTTACAAAGCATTCACACAACAAGGTTATGGTTTACATAACCATCAGTAATGTAGATATAATAACAAAGTAAGTAAAGGCAAGTATTAAAACAAATGGAACAATCTGGTCAGTTCTGACATGACATCAATTTACTGTAATGCAGCTTTTAAAACAAGGCGAAGACGACTCTTATCATAATATATCATTATCCAAAGTGTAAGATGATGAATAGTCTTGTGATGTCAATATATCCACATTTTGTCAAGCTCCAACTTTGACACATTTGAAGTTGTGCAAAGATGATTTATGTTTTTGTTATTTTCTTTCATTAGCGGTCCACCTGCGCCTTACCAGCCTCAGGGATGGGGCAATGGCTACCCACACTGGCAACAGGGACAACCTGATCCAAGTGAGTACCTGCTACCATTTTGAGACAATTTAAAAGCTCTTCATGATTTCTATGTTTGGGCCAAACTCTTTATTCAGACCCACATCAGATTATATTAAGGACAGTTAACATTGTATGTTTATAGCTTTTTTTTCTCGGCCTTGGTTTGGTAACCAAACTTGTTGGTTGTGTCCAGATAAAGCAGTAGCCGATGCCAACGCAGCAGCGTGGGCAGCCTACTACGCTCAGTACAGCCAGCAGCCACAGGCTCCCATGACCCCGACGAGTGGAGCCCCTGGCACGACTCAAACCAACGGCCAAGGTAACTGAAGTGTTTCTGAATCAGCAAAGTGCCCGCTGCAGAAACTGTTTAGGGGAGTGTAGCGCAGTGTAGCCTACTAGCTTAACTTTAGTAGACATGTCGTATGCGCATGTCTTCATGGTGTCGCTAACAGGAAACAAGTTGGTTTCACCTCGAAAATGACTTTGCTTTTGCAGAGCACCTTCTTTTTTTCTTTTTAAACTTTTTTATATTACTCCAGGGACAGGATAGTTTTCCTCCACCATCCCTAGGCTGACAGCTCGACCCAGGCAGGTGGAGGACAAACTGCTGAGAATGATTCACTAATTACAAGTACCGTTCTTTTTAACAGGTGACCCACAGGCTGCAGGTCAGAGTGGACAGGCAGATTACTCCAAGGCCTGGGAGGAATATTACAAGAAAATGGGTATATGAACGTAGCTTCAGTGTACACTTATTAACACAAGACAGTCTAAACAGCCACTGGGCAGTCAATCGGCTTCTTTTTCAGGTCTGGGTATTTGTCAGTACTGCTGGCCTGCTGTGGATCGTTTTCAGTGTGCATCCACTTGGTTTTACATTTGACGCCTGTGCTGTTTAGACTGCAACACTTTTGACTATCTACAGGACTGAGCTGTCGACACAGAACCACCTTTTTTGAGATTAGAGTAGTTTATTCTCTAGATTATGTTAGGGTCTTTCCATGTGCCATGAATGTCTTACTACTACTACTGAATGTGTGTAGAGTTAAATGATGCAATGCGTAGGGTCAGTAATGTCAATTTGTTTCTAATTTCATTCAACACTTGGATGCATTGACACATTTTTCCCTTCTCTTTGCAGGTCAACAGAGTCAACAACCTCAGGACTACACAAAAGCCTGGGAGGAGTATTACAAGAAACAAGGTGGGTACTCCTCAGATCAGATTTTAAGCCAGGGTCACACTTAATTCATTTTACCTCCTCATTTCAAATTTTTCTGTGTAAAACTACTGTGAGAGATGTATTAGGTAATAACAGAGGTGGGGTATATGTTTACATTTTTCTGTACATTTGTTGATACATCAAATACATAAAACAGTTGTTCATGATGAAAGCACAATCAGAAGTTCGAGCTGCAGCTATAGTTTATGATGGAGCCTGTTAGATATATTTGTGGCCCGATATTATCGGCTGATATTGTGTTGTCTGATATGCGCCGATATTAAAACTTCCTTTTTTTTACAGAACATAATGCAGAAAAAGATGCTTGGGATAATGGTAATTAAATTCCTAGTGAAGTTTATTGTTTCAATGCACTGTTATTTTGGTCAAAAATATCCTGCCTCCATTTCAAACACCTTTGTCACAAAAACCACATTTGCAATATTTGTCTTAACATCATGACGTTTGAGCTAAAAAAAACAACAACATGTAAATAACGTTGATGTGGGGCAAATGATTGCAGGAATGAAGTGTGATCCTGGTGTTAAGAATCCAGGGTATTTTGATTTTTTAAATTTGTGATTCAACTGTCTAGACATTACCTGGAACTGGGAATATCCCCACCAAATAGATAAATTAGTTTTGGACAGTTTGTAGGCAGGGTCCAAAATTAGCACCTGTCACTTCCCAAACACTGGAGAGATCCATGTTGGCTGACAAAATAATCTAGGTTTGTCACCGTTGATGGGTATTGAACTTATCATGAGTTGATTGACCATTTTGCTTATCAACTCCACACACTGAAGTGTGATCCTGATGTTAAGAGCTGAGGATGCTACATATGTCGGTCAATGATTAGTAGATTGGAGCAGGAATCACCCTAACTAGGAAAAAAACATGATGGAGGTATGCTCAAAAGAAAAGGTTTCCTGGGAAGTGGTGCTTCACAGATGAGGGGTTGAGAAGAGATCGGCGGTTTTATGGCAGTAATGCAGCTATGAGTAGCTGTGTTTGTGGCAGGTTATTTTTAATTATTAATGACATACTTTGTATGTTAGAGGCCTGTTTGTAGGCCTTTTTTAAGATGGGGTGTTGCTGTGAGGGGCAGTCAAAATTGCCATTCATTGTTTTAGCTTTTAATGTTACATAATGTATCGCCTTTTCTTTTTTTAATATATTATGAAGTTATCCTTCTGATAAAAGAATATCATGCATAAACTGGATGATAAACTCTGTAGAAATCAAGTCTACTCAAATATAAAATATTAAATTCACTAGATTCGGATCTTTATTTGGCTCTCTATCAGTGTACCCACTCATAGTAACCAGACATCTAAATGCATAATGTTTTGGGATTATTTTTTTTTCCATCCGTGAACATCCTCGCATTACTCCCTATGAAATAAATGAAAATGTAAAAAATTCCCTACGTGGCAGTGTTTAAGTATGAGAAAGTATTGTGGAGCTGCACCAAAAGTAAATGGGGTCTATTCTGGGCTGAGATCCATCCTCCATCCAAGTTTGGTGGAAATCTGTTAAGTAGTTTTTATGTAATCCTGTTGACAAAACATCCAACAAGCCAACAAATGGATACTGGTGACAACATAACGTCTTTGGTGCAGGTGATAAATAAGGTTTCTGAAGTAGAGTGGTTTTCTTTGTAGATGAATGTATTGCATGTTGAAGGGCGGCTGTGCTCATCCAGCAGCCCTCTGTAGTAGAGAAGCTGCTCTCCCAGCTGCCCAACAGAAAGGCAGAAGGTTTCTGACCCGCCACCCAGAGAAAGTGGTGCTGGGTTCGTTCACCTTCTTATAACTGTCAATCACCAGCTCAGATTTTTAGCTGAAATAGCTGCTGAAACTTTGTTGTTTATGTTTAATAGGTTGGGATACATATAAAGTTAGTTAATTGTCCACATTCAAGTAAACATCTGTAAACATTTACATAGAGGACATGCCAGTGTACCAATGGGCTCTCTGTTTTTCCCCTCCAGGTCAAGCGGCCCCTCAGGCCCCAGCAGCAGCCGCAGCCTCCCAGCCTGGAGGCCA
>OMLP01012876.1:0-21773 GCA_900302685.1 Spondyliosoma cantharus
TAGACCAGGGATCGTGTGAAGAACGTTCTGACCAAACTGCTGAAGACCAATGAGCTTGTGGACAAAATAAAATTGGACCTGTCTGTTCTGGAGCCAGCCCTTCAACAAATATCCACTGATGTTGATGTCCTCGACGAAAAACTGGACATTGACCAGGAGAGCGCTGACAAGGTCTGTATGTGCATATGAGAGAGGGAAAGATAGACAAAAGATAAACACAAAACTTTCAAAAATTGTGTCTATTGTCTCCTTAAAGTGCAGAAAAAGCCTGATATCCTTCTGTCGTTGCTCTCGTATATCTGTGTATTAAACAAAAATGAATCCTTGCCACAGGTGCGTGAAGTAGTGCAAGAGGAGGAAGCTTTGTCCAAGGCCAAAGCCGAAGACATCCAGGCCTTGAGGGACCTGGATGAGGCTCTGTCAGCCATGGAGGATGCCAATCAGGCCCTTAATTCTCTCGACAAGGCTGACATCTCTGAGATCAAGGCGCTCACCAAACCCCCAGACCTGGTCATGACTGTCTTGGAGGCTGTCTGCATCCTGCTCACCTCCAAGTCAGTGTGCTTTTCTCCCACTCAAAATAACTTCCCTTCCTTAAAGATTTTTGATTGAAGATGTGTCTCTGTGGTCACATAAGAGTGCCCTTCTGTCCCTGGCTTATATTGCATTATTGCTAGCCTTCTTCTCACTAATTATGTCACATCCTAATAATCTATTTCAGAAAAAAATAGGGATGGATGAAGCAATTTCAAGCATAAACAAGTATAAGAGCATGGATAACAGACAGGACATTACATCATTTGTTCAGCTCAACTGATTTAATTCCACACCAGTGGCAAATGGTCATCTGTAAACACTTTCTAATTCTGTCAGAACCAAATTAATTGCTGGTGAGCGAACCTATTACAATTTCAGTCTAGGATAAGTGACTACAAAAAAGCAAGTGTACCAAACAGGAAAATGTATTCACACCATGTCTGTGTCCCAAAAAAGATCAATCATGTGTTTCATTTCTCACACTGATTAATCATTTTAATCACTGTGGCACCCTAAAATATCATCAGCATTATTATTACTATTACCATCATTTTAGCCATTTTAACAGTGATGATCACAATTGTCACTCTGGCAAATGTGTGAGATTTAGGCCTAATTTTGTAATCCCATATATTTTGTTGTCAGCATCCAGAGAGATTACCCTACCATCTCATGACTCATCCCTCTGTCAACCCCTAAATTTCATCAAGCAGTGCATCTACTGCATTGCTGCACTAAATCCAGTCCTGCCCAATATCCTGTCTACTTTAACCTTTTAACACGCACTGTTTCACCTCCTGTACACTAGTACTATGTGAAACTGACGCACACTGCTAGTTCAATGCAAAGGCGTCAATTTATGTATTTCACTATAAGTACCCTAGTTACGTGAAAACCACCAAGGTGATGATGGTCACAAAAACACTTCTTTGCTTTTGCTTTAGTTATTTCCATGGTTTAGGCTCATGATGTCAAACATAGGCACTCAAGGGGGCAGTATTCACATACAAATTGGCCACAACATAACACTATGTTGCTCGTGTGTATAATACTATAATACCACAACCTAAAGTAATGTCTAAGCAAAAAATACCGACACATATGAATACCATAACTTGGAATTCGTTGTGTGGTATTAACATACACATACCTTACACACACAAAGATTCCATTTTATTTAATTATTGAGGCCAATGATTTATTTATTCATTAATTTTTTTCCCCCATGGGTGCTGAACCGTTTCTGTGGGTGCACCCATGTGACCGCTGCATATGGTACTATGATGTCAAGTCACATGAATATAAACGTGTAATATATCTGTTTATACATCAGACTTCAGACTGTTTTTCTTGCTCTGAATTGGGATGTGATTTGTAAGCATTGCATGCAAGTGTAATTCCAACATTATAATCACAGTATCATGAGATGCAGAGGTTTATATTACAATGTGCCTTGTATAGTTGGTAGAAAGTCAAACTGGAAATGTGTACTGTGTGCCAATATGAATTAAGCCATATATTAACACTATTAATCATTATTAGCCATTTTGTTTGGCCCCTTTTTTTTCCATCAACATCCCTGTCTCTCCACACAGCTCGGACAGGCCTGCAGCCAAGCAATTACTTGAGGATGCCAATTTCCTCAGGCGCCTGACAGACTATGACAAGGACAATATCAAGCCTCAGATCCTGTTGAAACTGCAGAAATATATCAACAACCCTGATTTCATACCTGAGAAGGTCTGTTTGGATTTCATGTTGAACACTCCGATATGTCAGTCAGATCCTTTGGTGCAGGGTTCAGAGTAAACGCATTGTGGGGAAATTGTAGTTCAAACACGTTGACAGTTTTAAAAGTACCAGAGCTGGGAGGAAAACAGGAAAATAATTGCTCAAGTTTTGATTCTAACATTATGGTCATGTGTACTGTATGTCACTGAAAAGAACACTGTAGATTTTGGATTACCATAAATTGTTAATGTATTGTGATAACTGTGACTTTATGTAATTCATTTTTTTTGCTGTTGGGTTTAGGTGGAGAAGGTATCAAAAGCCTGCAGATCTATGTGCATGTGGGTCAGAGCCATAGACCTTTACTCTAGAGCCCTCAACAATGTGGGCCCCAAGAGAGAAGAACTGGCCAAGGCACAAGTCAGTAACATGCAGCAGAGTGCTGTATGCATACAGATTTTGATCATATTTATAGAAATATTTTATGGATATTGCTTTGCATACAGACTTTAAATGTCAGTGCTCTTATATTTCAGTGTCTGTAGTTCCTTAAAAGATTTTAAGTAGTTTTTGAATTTGTGAGGTCTCAATTGCCACGAAAATTGTATAAAATCTAATGTATCCATCTCTTAATTTACTTTTGTCAAAGTCAGTCTAGCTCTTCTGTATGAATGTTCACATTTCAGATGTTACTAATCTACTTGCACATCAATGTAGATTTACCGAAGTAACTCTAATTGCCATATTCTTTCATAAAACCTCCTCTACATGGGAACACATATCTACATGATTGTATACTTATTTGAATTGCATGAACAGGTAAGATATATTTGTCTAAAGTCGGTCTTAAAGAAGTCATATTATGCTGATATTCCAGTTCAGACTTTTATTTGGGGGTCCCAGTAGAAGAGGTTTACATACTTTTATGTTCAAAAAACATATTTTTCTCATATGATGGACTGCTGCAGCATCCCTTTTCACACTGTGTCACACTGAATGAGACATCCCGCCTATATTTAATCTTTGCTGCACATGCACATTACTTAACAGGCAAGATGTAACCAATCAGAGGCAGAGTAGGGCAGGTCATGCCGAGTAAGGTAGTGTCATCTAAAATAACTGTGTGTAACTGTATGTCTGCTGACTGAGTTGAGTGTATATACACGATAATAACTATGTTAACATTTATATTTATATAACGCCTGCTACAAAGTGACACACATGAGTTATGGGAGTAAGGGCTCGACTCCAAACTAGGCGTTTCAGGCGGTGCAGGAGCAGTGTTTTCTGTGGGAGATAGTAACTCCCTTTGGCGTGGACGTTGGGCTTTTTCACTTGACAGACCTTTTTAGATGCACAAAAATACTACATAACACAAAAGAGGAGTGGCAAAAACCCAAAAGCGTAATATGACCTCTTTAAATGTGGTTGAAAATGATCTTAATAAAGCTTTTGTCTAAAGGCTAAGTGTCCAGAAAACCTGTAGACACCATTTTGTTTTTGTCAAATCTATTCAATTCATTCACTATGCACTCTCAGTGCCACTCAGGATTGCCCTGCATACATTGCACCTAATAATGAGAAGAAAAAATGGACTAAATTATTAATTTTCCTCTGTCTTTTTTTTCCCCTTCTATTCCAACCCATGCAGGAGGAGCTGGACCTGACCATGGTCACCCTGAGGGAGAAGCAAGAAAAGCTTCAGGAGATGGACAACCAGATCAAGGTCCTACAGGAGCAGTTTGAAAGCAGCATAAATGAGAAGGAGGAGTTGGGTAAAGGGCCGTTCCCTTTATATTTTACCATTTATTACTCAACCTGGGTTTTCAGCCATTGCATATTTTATATTATTGAATCCCTGTTGTTTTAAAATGTCTTCCATCTTCAGTATTGAAGGAAGCTTTATTACCCATTGGATATGAAGAAAAAAAGTCTGCTTAACTGATATTCTTTTTCTTTCTCTCACTTTGTGACCCCTCTCTTTCCTCAAAGTTAAGACCATGGCTCTGATGCAGGCTCAGTTGACCAGGGCAGGGCAGCTAACTTCTGCTCTATGTGATGAGCAAATTTGCTGGGCAGAAAACGTTGCCTTGTTTGACCAAGAGATCATCAATGTAGTGGGGAATGTATTCATTGCAGCTGCTTGTGTAGCCTACTATGGAGCATTTACTTCCCACTACAGGCAGCTGGTAGGTACAGTGTGGAGTCTTAGACCTTGTTGCTATACAGTGCACTGTGCCTCTTTACACTGCAGCAACCATATGAAAAAAAAACTAAACCTTATTGTGGCCTGTTTTTCTTTGAGAGGTAATTCCCAGAACAGAATGTATATACGGTAATATCTCTGAACTGAATCGTTGTTTCATTATTAAAACACAGTAGAACAACAATAACACCAGTGATAAGAAATTGATTAAGAAGAGCAAACAATATTAAATTTGCAAAATACAAAAACAGAAGAGGTTTTATTTCCTCAAACTAATCATCATTTAAACATACAATGTGGCCCCTTTCACCAGCTAACTGACCAGTGGATAATTCGGTGTCAGGAACTGAACATCCCCATCAGCTCCAGCTTCAGCCTGATCAACATTCTGGGGGACCCATTTGTCATCCACCAGTGGAACACAGAGGGTCTGCCTGATGACGTCTTCTCTACAGAGAACAGGATCCTGGTGACCGAGGGCCGCCGCTGGCCTCTTATGATCGACCCACATGAGCAGGTGAATTCGAAACTGTGATTATAGAAACATTCATTCTGCGTGTTTCAGACGTGGATTGATTTGAGTTAAGAAACCCGTGTAGATCATTTATTTTTTTGAATTCCTTGTCTTTTCAGATTCCACGTAATTTAAAACATTGACTACATGGTTGTGGTACCAGTGTAAAGACTAGAAAACAACTCTCAAAATAGAACTACCTGTCAGACATGGTCAGAGACAAAGTCACAGACCAGCCTCTGCCTCAGGACACACACACAGTTCCCAGCTTCCCCACATAGAAAGAACACAAACCGGCTCACTCAGATATCCAAACATTCTCTAGATTTTTAGGCCTCCGTCTAGCTGACTGGCCTGTGTCTTCTTGACCACTGACTGAAGTCCAATTTTCTCTCCTGTCATGTTTCTGCCTTTTCTTTCTCCTCCATGCCTTAAAATCTGTCCGTTGCTCTTTTTTCTGAAGCTGCTCTATCTTGCTTTTCGTAGACAGAGGGATGCAGATATGGGTTGGACAGGAACTCTGAAAAGCTATTTGTGAAGACTTCAGTGACTGATTGTACCTAAGAGACAGACTGCAGATGATATACTATATGTTGCCACAGCATTGAGTTCAATCACATGCAGTGTTTTGTCTTTACATACCTTTATTATGTCAAGTGCTAAAATTTGTTCTTATCATATACATACATTTGCAGGCCATCTTTTTGTGACTGATGAGATTAGGGCTGCGCAACTAGTTCACAGCTTCATTCAAGACAATGACATTCAAATTCTAAATCTACATTAAAATGATATGAAGCTTTTTTTGCATCATAGTTGATTGTTGAGTCGTAGTAACAACAAATCTATTTCAGCTCTAACACTTTTATAGTAAATTACTAAAACCATTACCATAACAACAAAAGAGATCATATTGTTGGTCTGAATTCGCTTGGCACCCGGTAGTCAATTTAATCCAATGAATCATTTTATTCATACTAAGGATTTTGTTTATGGTGGTCATCACCATAAACAAAATCCTCAATATTAATAAAATGATTCATTAGATATAATGATTCACATTTGAAGCTTCATTCCAAAAACCTAGATAGAAAATTGCAACATTTGGTACATTAGATAAATGTTATTTCTTCCCCCAGGCCAACCGATGGATCCGCTCAAAGGAGGCCAAGCATGGCCTAAAGGTGATCAAGTTGACAGACCCGAACTTTCTCCGGACCCTGGAAGATGCCATACGTACGGGCATGCCAGTACTGCTAGAGGAGGTGAGACCTTTATTGAACAGTATTGTTTATTACCATATGCGTGAGTGTTCCTTCCTCTTGTATTCTATGTGTGTAGTTAAAAGAGACCCTCGATCCAGCTCTGGAGCCCATCCTGCTGAAGCAGACATTTATGGCTGGTGGACGGACATTAATCCGCCTCGGAGACTCAGATATTGACTATGACAAAAACTTCAGGTTCTATATGACCACCAAGATGGCCAATCCACACTACCAACCAGAGGTAAGGACAGCACACACACACAATCGCCAGATTAGGTTCATTTGGCATCCGCAGTTGTGCATCAGAGAAGCAATGCCAGTTCTCTATGGCGTCTCTGAATAAACACCAACACAACCCTGCTGGTTGCCTCAAGGTTTTTGAGAAGAAATCAGAATCAGAATCAGTATTCCTTTATTGTCCCAGAAACGGGGAAATTTGTTTGCCACAGCAGCCAAAGGATAGTAATATTTAAAAAAAAACAATAACAATAGAAAATAATAAACAATATAATTAAAAGGTAAGATATATAATAGAATAGAATAAAATCCTATATACATATGAACATAATGTTGTACAAAATTTACATTAACATGAATAAACATTTTGGCAGTGAGTTGTTATTTACAAATAATAACAAATAGGGGTATTTCTAAAAAGAAATCCCAAACACTTTCCAGCCATGACAACCAGATGTTTATAGGCTTGTGAACAATACATTTTTTGTGGATGATAAGGAACAGTGACACAGAAGAACACATTTGTGGCCATCTGCCATGGTAGCAAAGAGCCTGGTACATCAATCAGTGCTTGGCCTCCTTTAATGGCATAGATAGACTATGGTCAGTTTGCAGGCATAGTTGAGAGATGCAATAACCTGCCAGCTCACTGACTGTAAATAGAAGCTTTGAATCCAGTGTTCAGTTCAAACCAGCAGTGCATAAAGGCAGTGTCTTTTGGCTGACATCTATAAAGCCCATTTGTGTGTCATTGGCTCATGCACTAAAGATTTAAAGTTAAAATTGTTTTATATGAGTGTTAAGGGCACACTCAGAATCGTTGGCTGTTTGTTTGAATGATTGGTGATGGAAACGCACCAGCAGTTTGAATTGGTGTTCCTGTTCCCCTTCAGGTGTGGATCAAAGTTACAATCATCAACTTCACCATGACCGAGACTGGCCTGGAGGAACAACTGCTTAGGTACATAATTAATCACACATGAAAAACAGATATCCCATCCTTCTCAAACCACATATCACACATTAACAATCCACTACATAGGTATGTCTCACTCATTTTCTCAGTCTTTTGTATCTAGTGATATTTGTATTTGATTTATTTCTGCCTTGACCCTCCTGCCTTCGCTCCTCCTCTCCTCAGTGATGTGGTGCGCCTGGAGAGTCCACATCTGGAGGTGCAGAGAAACGATCTGATTGTGTGCATCAATGATGATTGCGATCAGCTAAAATATATTGAAGATAATATCCTGAAGCTTATTTCCAACTCTGAGGGGAATATACTTGACAACAAGGAGCTCGTTCGGACTCTCCAGGAGTCAAAGGTGCCTGTATAATCATGCAAAGGTCATGTGGATGCCTTGTCTTGTTCTTTACTGTTCGGATAATTAATTTGACGTAAGCTGTCAACATCTATGAAGATCATTTCCACTTATGTGTTTTCCTTGTTATTTACCTATTGCCCTCTGCTGTTCCTTCCTTTTCTCTGCCACCTCTCTTCTGTTCTTATTTTGTTTCCATTGCGCTCTTTCTTTTTTTCATCTTTTCCTCCCCATTGCAATGATTCCTCAGGTCACATCAGAGACCATAAAGCATCATCTGGAGGAGGCAGAGGCCACCAAGATGATGATCAACTCTGCAAGGGAGCGCTACCGACCCGTAGCCGCCCAAGGCTCAGTCCTGTACTTTGTCATCACCAGTCTCTCTGAATTGAATCCAATGTACCAGTTCTCCCTCAAGGATTTGAAACAGGTGAGTAACCAGGCTTTGTCTTTCAAGGCACAGACAAAACTATGTTTGACTTTCTTAAGATTTTTTAGGAACACAAGAAGTCCAGCCCCCAAGGAATATAATTATTTTCTTGCTGTTAAACATCTTACTGTCCCATTCATCCTGTTCTTTACCATCTCCGCCCTCAGCTCTTTAACTTCACCATTGAGACGTCAGAGAAGAGCAGTGTGTTAGAGGAGCGCCTCCAGATCTTGCTGGACCAGATCCTGGTCAACTTCTACGTCAGTGTGTCCCGCGGTCTCTTCAAACAGCACAAGCTTAGCTACAGCTTCATGTTGTGTGTGGCGGTCATGAGGCAGCGGGGCGAAATCTCCGATGCTGAGTGGGAGCACTTCCTGAGAGGAGGTTCCTTGTTGGAAAAGGTGAGGTTGGAAATCAGAGAAGAAAATTCCTGCTTATGAATTGCCAGTGTCAGATGAAAATCTTGCCAACAGTTGAACATAAGTTTTAGTGTGAAGTAAAATCCTTTGTGTCTTTGGACATCGGCATACCAGCAATTTGTTCTGACTGCTTGTCAAATCATTGTTTAACTTAGTGTATTAGGGAGAGAACTACAATTGATTTATTCCTGCCTGCGTTATCCTGTGTTTCATTAGTTAAATGGTCCTTGTGTATTTAGTCCATGTGTACTGCCTCTCTTGTTGTCAGTTTGTCTGTGACAGTTTAACTGTGAACTAATAAAACAGGTGAAGACAGGCAATGACAGATGATAGAGAAACATTCAAAATAGACGGGAAACAACAAAACAAAAACCCAAAACCATGACAAATACGTTCGTAAGTTAAACAAACATCAACTAAATTCTCTGCTAAGTGGTACCAGCGACACTTCTCATCTCATGTGAATGTAGTTTAAACTTGTCTCTAACTGTGGAGCACAATACTAAGTGTGAATTGTCATAATATATGAAAACAAATGTAATCAACAAAAGTAACAAGAAACGTTCTGAAATGAAATGAAAGTTCTCTGTTTCATTATATTTCTGACGATCTGCTGTAAACCTGCTGTGTGAAGGTGTCATTTAACATTTATATTAGCTCTACACTCCTATTAATGACATCCATTTTTAGCTATTTTGAATTCACATATGCAGCAGTTGGTGCAACAGTCATTGCGAAAAAAGCTACGTCAGTTCAGCTATTCAGAATTTACCAGACGGGCCAACTGTCAGTAAGGTGATTGGATAACTGAAGCCAGAACAAATTGTAAGGTATGAGGTTTTATTGCCTGCAGGAATGGAGCGATAACAGCCTATTTTTAACTGTGTCATTAGTTTTAAATGAAAAACCCACCTTATTTGGCTTCCTGTTATTTCTTATAATTGACAAAAATAGAAAAATTAGTTACAGTGTGTTGGCCGGGTCCTCTTAACAGCAGATAAACAAGGTGTCATTTTATTTTCCCCTTCCAAACCCCCCCCCAGGTTTGCCTGTAGGCAATGTCTTCATTCTTTCCCCCTCTTGTGTTTGGATTGAGTAAAAAAGCCTTTGTCACAAAGTAGTCATCAGACTCTCTGTCTTGGCCAGCTTAATGCTGAGGAACTACTGACACTGATGGAAACTCACACAGTGAGTGAGAGACAAAAGGACATATGAGAAAGTGTGGAGCGCTTGACAAAATAAATATTTCTGTGGAGGAGAGATAAGAAATTGAGAGTATCTCTGTTTCTCAGCTGCCCATACAACCTGTAGGTAGCATGCTAATAGGCCTCAAACAATCAGTGCAAAAGCCTGAGTACCTCCAGTCAGATACAAGGCCTGTCTTGACACGTTCAGAGAAGCTAACTGAGGTCATCTTTATTCAATTACCTCACTATAGTCCGGCTTCCTTAAATTTCTGGATTGGATTTCTTTGAATTGAAAACAATTTTCTTCTTTCTGTCTTTTCTATCTCCTTCTCTCTATATATTTCATAATAATTGTTATATTCCTTCTCAAACCCGAGCGGTGCAGACGGTTGTGCAACTGAGGCACCATTGGTTCATCCAATAAAGACGAGGAACTGTAGTACAGAGCAATGGATAAAAGGGCCTTAGAGATTCAGCCCTGGTTTTACTGACAAGTTACGACGGTTTTGAGACCACAATACAGATCAGTCGGCGGCACCCAGGGGTATATTCCTGTGGTCACCCACCAGTTGGCTCTCATTTATATGGCAATAGTTAGGCTGGTGTTGCTGCCTGTCAGCCCCCGTGATCCCCATGCTAATGCTGCCCTTCCTCTCTTCTCCTTCACCTCTGTGCTTCTGTCTCCTGTCTTTCACGTTGCACCTTCAATGCATCCATCATCTACACTTCTCTTACTGATTTTGAATGCATTTCTAGTTGTCTTTGCATTTTCAACACCACTGTCTTTTATCTCTTGTGTCTACCTTCCTTGTTTTGATGTTTTGAATCATCCTCTCTACACAGTTTTATTGACATCCGCTTCGCCGTCTTTCTACTCAAGGTCTGTTCTCCATCTTTTTACCTTTCATCTCCTAACTGTCTCCTTTTTAATTTCTCCTTCTCCCAGGACTATGCAGAACGGCCAGATGTTCCATGGCTAAGTGATTTTTACTGGCAGACGTGTTGTGAGCTGGAGGACACACTGCCCTGCTTCAAGGATATCTCCAAGGAAATCGCCAGAACGCATATCCACATCAAACTAGGTGACCCAAACCTACTGTTTTTTTATCCTGGCTAATCTGGCAATAATCTGTATATATAGTGCATCATGTTTCTGCTGAATATACATTTGACCCAGTTATAAAGCATTTTTCACTGTCAGGCTTAGATATTATATTCATTATTCTATCATTTTCCACCTTCTAATGTACACATCCATATATTCAGTGCTGAACAATGGTCCTATAAAATTGCTTATGAAGATTGGTGTAGCATTAAATGTCAGTTGCCTCTCCTTTAGGATGTTTTCAAGCATCTATTAATCCCGAGGACTGGGAAGGCTATGTGTCCGAGTTGCCTCCTCTTGGGGAATCCAAAGAGGCGAAGCAGCAGATCAGAGGCTACTGGAATGAGAGGTTGGGATCCTTCCAGAAGCTTATCCTCATCAAGAGTTTTATGGAAGAGAAGGTGAGCCTGGATGACGTCTATAGAAAGATATTTAATCAAGGATTTTGGAGTTTGTTTGTTTTCAGGTCTACAAGTTCACGGAGGTTATTTAAAATGAGAGGAATCATCTGTGTGAGTTGATCTTTCATTTTTAAACCCAGCAAAAATTAGGCTAATTAAGCTAATTTACAATTGCAGCCCTCAGCAAGACCCTGCCAAAACGTTCTTCTGTCCAACTGGATAGTGGTGCTCTTCAGACTGTTAGCAAAAATACGTATTACAAAAACAATCACTTAGAAAAATGATCCTGACAAATACAAAAAAATCACCTAATAAAACATTGATAGATGAAAAAAAAAAGAATTGGGGAGCCCCGGTAGCTCAGCGTTGCACACCATGTACAGACGCTGTTTCCTCACCACAGCAGTCCAGGTTTTGAATGTGACCAGTGGCCCCTTGCTGCCTGTCATCCCCCCTTTCTCATCCCTGTTACCTGTCATATTACTAGCTGTCCTGTCCAATAAAACCATGAATAGGCCAGACATTATTTCTTCTTTTTTGTTTTGTTTTGTTTTTGTTGTGTATTTTTTAAAAAGGGAGAAAAAAAGACAAATTCACAGGAACTGGAGCTGAGAAAATAAAGCTTCCAAAACATCTTGTTTAACTATCTTATATTAATTCTATATATGTCCCAATAATGTCAGTCTTCCACAGTCTCCGTGGTTAAAACGTCAAATATACTTTAATGTTGACCCATTTTTTATTTGCTTTCTTGCATTGATGCTGTCTCTGTTTTCATCTGTCACATTCGTCTCATACACATATGGCATCCCTCTCTCTTTACTACTGTTTTGACTTCTACTTGTCCTTGTTGTTCTGTTATTCTTTGATTTTGTCCAGGTGGTGGTGGCAGCAACAGAGTTTGTGATTGTCAACCTGGGGAAGCGTTTTGTGGAAAGCCCTCCGGTTGACCTGCCGAACCTCTATAAAGACATGTCCCCGTCCACACCGCTGATCTTCATTCTCAGCACAGGATCTGACCCTATGGGGGCCTTTCAGCGCTTTGCAAAAGAGAGAGGTTGTCTTGACAGGTAAAACGAGATAGACAGAAAGGCTGGATGACTTAAGGTTGGGGTTTTGTGACAGAATAGAAGTGAATATGTGTGGCAAAACAGGCAAGCATGTCTAGATGTGGAGAGAGGAGGAGGCATAATGATCACTATATACACTTGTTCACACATAACCACTGGGGTATTTTCATCTGCCCCTGTCTCTCAGAGTTGAGTCCATCTCATTGGGTCAAGGCCAGGGACCGATAGCAGAGAAGATGATCCATGAAGGCCTGAAGAGTGGCAAATGGGTGTTCCTGCAGAACTGTCATCTGGCTGTCTCCTGGATGTTAGCCATGGAGGAGCTCATCAAGACCTTCACTGAGCCAGGTATTACCTAAACACGTCCATGCAACTACACACATGATCACACACGGACAAAGCATCGTGAGACCTATGTCAGACGACCTATTGGTGATCACACTTTGTACTGTTGCTCATGGAAATAAGAATGGAAGAGTTTTTCCATTTCACTTGTAGGATTTTCATGCTTCGCTACAAACATGATGCGCCACAGAATAAAAATGTGTAATTTGTCAGAAAAAAACTGACATAACTTTACTTAATATTGTATTAGTATTCAACTACTTGTTATTTTTTGTGTTTTTATATTTTTAGATAAAATGATAAGAAAATATATCTCTAGCGAGAAAGAAAGTTGTTTTTGTCAAAAAAGTTTTCGAACTCAGGATCTATTAACATTTTTTGACTTCTGCTGCACAGGTCTAATGTGAGAGCTGAGAGCTGATCTCAAATTGAAAAGAAAAAAAGTAAATCACTAACAAAATACAGAAAACACTATCAAGCATGCTGCTATGTGCCCACAGCACGACATAACCGAGCTGCTGGGGACACAAATGACTAAATGATGTTGTGATGTTCGTGCTGTTGTTTCCTCGTTTTCTCACAGCATTTGTATCAGTGGAAAAAAATACTTTAATGTGTGTTTGTCTGAGTAGTCGAAAGAAATTCATTAACTTTGTTTTTCTTTTGTGTACGGCTCTGAGTAATGTTTCTATGTGTTCCTGTACAGGCACATCAATCCACCAGGATTTCCGCTTATTTATCAGTTCCATGCCTACCAAAGTATTTCCTGTTACAGTGCTCCAGACCTCTGTCAAGGTACATACCCACACAGCCACACACACAAACACACACACACACACACACACGCACGCACACGCACACACACACACACACACACACACACACACACACACACACACACACTGTGCCACTGTATAATCTCACTAGTTCAGTTCATTTCATTTGAAAATTGCATGTCAAAGATTGCCCCGGCGACAAATGTTCTCAGCATGAACAAATCTGCATTTTCTCCAGTACACCTGTAGTTTTACATGGCTCCTCATCATTCTTTTTCACGAAGGGTATTTACACCCACATGCCTGGAGAGCAAATATTCTACATTTACATACCCATTATAACTTTTTGGACTTTTGTGGGAAACTTACAGTTGATAAGTTTTGTACAAACAGCTATTAATAATTCATGTCAACACTGTTGTGTATTGTAGAGATAGGATAAAGAAAGCTCATTAATTGCAAAGATAAACTTTTGGATAAAAGACCAAATGGATGAGAATTTGCATTCCTTTTATTGGAAAGTTGTGTGACATTGTGTGTGCTTTGTAATTAGCTGAATAAAAGGCCGAACTGATGCCTTCTCCTAAAAAGGAAATGTCACACTATCAGTGGAAACTGCGTTTCAGTAGAAGGAGCCTAGAAAATAAAAGGATTTTTCTACAGTATGTGGTATCTTTAAAGGCTGTATGTTTATAATTTGACGGGCACTCTCACTGAGCCTATTCACTATTGTACATGAGGTTTCAAGCAAAAGTTAAACAACCGTCAAACAGCTTCTTGTTGTTGCTCCAAAGTCTCTGAGCTCTCTTAAATTTTTAATAATGGATTTTGGCATAAATCAAGATGTTTAAAATGTGGGATCTGTGTATGCTGCACATTATCTGGGAGAAAACCAGAGTGTCAGAAAAACTTGAAATAATAGCAACATACCAGAACAATAAGGAATATACTCACGTCAGTCCCAATTCTAAACCTTTCACAAATCACTTTACTGGCAGCAGCACTTGTTTCTGTGAAAAGTTGGAGATAGTTTAGAGAACAGTGACCGGGCTGACTCACAAACAGTGCTAAAACCAGCTGCTGCTTTCATTCAGCCTCTTAACTGCGGAAACGTTTGTTAAAAATGTAATGGTATGGCTCTTACACCATCTTATTACCTGATATTTGAGAATATTGTTTTCCGGTAACTGAAGATCTACTGTATGCTCTTTGTCCATTTTAAAAATGTGCCATTATGCCAGTCAAAGACTTTAGCCATTTAGTAGGAAACATTGAGCCTTATTCAGACAATTTCATGGATCTTGTATTGTAAAACTTTGTTATATGATAAATGAAAAATTACAAAGCTGTCCTCAAGGCCGTGACTTTACCATCTTGACTCCAGAACTACTTGTGACACCTGTTTTATCAGTAGCAGTTTGGAATGAACACACTATATAGTGTAGTCTGAGCTACCAGTAGTTAGAAAAATACATTGTGAATAAGTCCTTAGGTATGTTAGGTCCAATAGGCTTTTGGAATAATCTTTCTCAATGTTCTTGAGAAGAAAAATATGAGTGTAAGATATATTTTCAGATGGATGCGTACATATCTGCACCAGGGTTTTCTTACTGGTTTAACTATTCATCTCTCTCTCACAAATAACAGTGAAAAACTCAGATTTCTTTAGTTCTTTCTCCAGTAAGCCTCTTTTGTATACTGTATAATATTTGATGTCATTGATGAGCTGCTGGAATATCATTGATAAACTTGTAGATCTGCAGGATCGTGGTTTTCCAGCATTTAGGATTAGCAAACAAAACAGACCTGATGAGTGGGAATCATGCACATGTTTTCATGAGAGCAACAAGCATCACGACGAGGCTTACCGATTTTGTGCACAACAAAGAGGAATAGTCTGATTTTTGGCAGTCTGATCAGAACTCACGCCATCGTGACCTGTGTGCCTCTGTTGCCAGGTGGTTAATGAGCCTCCTGAAGGCCTGCGAGCCAACATGCAACGGGCTTTCTCAGAAATCTCCAGCAGTTTCTTTGAAGACCACGTTCAGGAGCGCAATTGGAGGAAGATGGTCTTTGGAATCTGTTTTTTCCATGCAATCATACAGGTTACACACAGTCTCTAAAACATCACACTTGATCATTACTGCTTTGTGTACCAATACATGTTTCACTCTCTAGATGCTGCTGAATGTGTATCTTTTTATACGTCTTGATTTGCATGTGTTTTAGGAGCGGAAGAAGTTTGGTCCTCTGGGCTGGAACATCTGCTATGAGTTTAACGACAGCGACAGGGAGTGTGCTCTGCTCAACCTCAACCATTACTGCAAAGATGGCGCCATCCCTTGGGACGCCCTCATCTACACCACCAGTAGGAAAGCTTACACACAGCCTAAACACGTCTATCTACTGTGAATGTGTACAGGCAAACATGTACAGCACAGGCTGATATATTTGGCACTGTGAATGTGAGGTTTACTCATCCAGTCACATTCTCTATATTTGTATTCACATTACTTTTGCTCTGAAACCCAAAATCATTTCAAAGCATTACATGAAACCTCAGAGTGTCTGACTGTAAACAAGGCATGAAGCGTGTTTTGAAACAGTCTCTTTCTGTCACTAAAGCTGGCATGTTTGTTGTGTTGCCAGTGTGTGGCACAGACAGCACACTGTTGTTTCGTCAACAACGCATTTTTTTCAGCATCATGTGGGGAATGGGGAAAGCAGGGCATTTCTGTAATATGATTTCATTCTGTTCTGCAGCTGTGATCCCGTGTTTGTTTAACTTTCACTCAGTGAACTTTCGCTGCTCTCTTCCTCTCTGCTTTGTGTTTATAGAAATAACATTAAAAAGGGCAGATGGTCCCATGCACAGCTCTTTGTCCATGTGAAAGACAGTAGATACAAAATCAAAATGTTGTGGATAAGAAGTCCTGTTATATGAAATGGCTTCTATTTAGCACAGCGTTTGACATGGTATACAGGAGTGTTCATCTCATTTATATCAATCGTGCTTTTTGACTGATTTTTTTTTAAACACCTCGCAGTATAACAAAGTTCAATACAACCACAAACTGCAGCCTCCAAATTGACCATAATGTTGACATTATAACCTTCTTGCCTTCTAAGATAGTTGGATTTACAAGTTCACCTGAACTCAGGAATCCACCGTGCTTCAAGCTATGCACTTTTTTATTTTCTATTTTATTAACCTTTATTTTACCAGGAATATTCCCATTGAGATAAAAAAATCTCTTTTCCAAGGGAGTCCTGGCCAAGAAGGCAGCATAACAACATAAAAGTTTCACATTTAAAAACAAAATTTAGAATTTAAGATAAAATACAAGACACAAAACACAATAAAACAAATCACAAAGCACCAATTAAACCGTCAGCAAGTCAGTTCTCAGCATTCAGACATGTACACACTGTGGTCAAATAGTCCTTAATCCTTCCTTTGAAATTGATCATGGTGATTTGGGATTCCAGTTTAAGGTGTTCCTGTAGCTTACACCATGATGAAGGTGCAAAAGATTTAAAGGCACTTTCACCAAACGTAGTGTGGGTCCGAGGAACACTTGTGTCTGAACCGCAGATACAAGCGCTCTACTAATTGATCTGACTGGTGGAAGTTAGCCTGTAGTTTGTCCAATCACCTGCCAAGTGTTTTTTGAAGGTGCCTGCACTTTTCCAAACAGTTCCCAAAGATGAATTCACAGATGGTTCTGTGTAACAAGCCAGCTGGCGCGTCAGATTAATATCCTTTATCGCACGTCTGTTGTATTAGACTGCATTCATTTTGGCTAAGTTTACCTAATAAACTGGATACTGTGGACACTGGGTATATGTCTATGGCATGTTTTTGAAAAAATTAAAGAAGTTGTCATATACTTACATGCAGAAATCATGAAATAGAAATTTAAATTTCCATTTAATTTTCATTTAAAACTTCAAATTAGAACACAGCAGTTTTCCCTAGAGGGACCCAAAACTGCAGATCACTGGCAGGCAACAGGCCCAAAGCAAACACCTGTTGTACTGTTGAGATGCAAAATGGTAAAAGGATCCTAAGTTCCCTTAACTGATTGACTTCCTGCAGAAAGTGTCACTCTACCTGCAGTACTCAAATTTGGAAGAATGATTTATAATATTCATAATTCAGCAATTTCAATTTTAAAAGGTATTTTTATGTTACATAAAATAAAATAGCATAAACAGCTGTTATAAATTATTGATGTATTTTATTTTTCACTAAAAACATCTCATGGCAGGCAAACTTTGGTCCGCAGGCCTCTCTATGGGCATCCATGATTTCGAAAATGCCGCAATTCACATAACATTTTTTATTTTTTACCACCATACTATAGCACTGTTAAACTTAACAGCCTAACTTTTCTATTGCATAATATACTCTGGGCACACATATGGACATAGGAACTTTCAATTGAATTTGATCATATCAATTCCATAATAGACATCTTCAAAGTTCCTAAGAAGGAGAGAGAGGGATCCTTTACATTAACAATACTCATCATATGTCTAAAGTTCATTTGTTTCCCTAATCTGGTTTTCAATTACACTTTCAAATGATTATGTTCAGTCTCAGTGGAGCGCACCACTCCGCCATCAAATTGATGTCTCTCATTGTTGTTATCACACTACGTTGTTATTAGTTTAATCCTTAATTCTAACAGGCCTTGTGTGCCAGAGCTGCACAGTCTTTGAGGGAAAGAATTTGGGCTCAAACCAAGCATGATATTGCTTTTCCTCTTTTTAGAAGGAGCTGTTCCTCTCCTCTGGTGCAAAAGAAAGAAAAAAAAAAATGTCTCTGCCAGCTTTTCCACGCCTGCAGCTTACTAAAGGCTTCAGCAGAGATTTGTCTGATTATTCCCTCCATCCCTTAGTGTCTTACATAACTGTGTCTTTACAGTGAGTTTGGATTTGTAAATGTTAAACACAATTTAAATTCACTCTTCCTTTTTGCTCCTCTGTTATATTTACCTCCCACATGTACTTGTCTTTTCAAAAAATCCCTTTTCTCTTGTCTGTCTTCATGTCATTGCTTCTCTGTGCTGTGTATTGACACATAAGAAGTCAAAGAACTGGAGACACTCCTGACACTGCAGAATGAAAATGTTTGATTGGTATCACACTATCATTTATGTCTTCTTCCACACTGTGTAGCTGTGTGTTTTAACTCATAAAGGGTTTCCAATGATCCTTAAAATCCTCAAAGGTTCCTGAATATGAGGTAATATATATATATGTATAGCTTAAAAATATAGATTAAGACAGTAGATAATGGGCTAGTTCCTGCTATCTGCATGTATGTCTCCTACAATTATCAGCCATCACTGTAATACAGCTGCACATTTGAGAAGTGTTCTCACATTCCAAGCCTCTTTCACTTTGTAATCGTTGCCTGTGAGCTTCTTTAAAGACTGTCAGTTCTCATTATAAATCTTCTCAGTGTTGAAACAGTAATTAACCTTCCTGTCCTTCTCCATGTCTCAAACTTTGCTGTGTTTAGTCCTTGAATTTGAGGAAATTGGGTCTGGAGAGTCCTTTAAATGTCCTTGAATCTGATGTTTAAAAAGGTGTGGAAACTCTGCCTTCAGTCTGTTTTGTCAACATAATATTTCCTATGGGGACTGTCCAGTGCCTCTGTAGTACGCTCCATATTTCTCTCCCCAACTCTCTTCATTCTCACCAACATGTGACAAAGACAGATGTCTGTGTGAAGCTCCAAGACTCAAAGATGTAGCTACATATGTCATTTATAGATTGACTCTAACAGGCAAAGAAATTCTCTGAATACTGGATGGTGTCTCAGGTTTCTGTTTCATGTCAGCTTTTCCACATAAGAGGCATACTTGAAGCCTTTTCATATAACTCTTGTCACCCTCTTCAGATGTCTTGAAAGCACTTGGAGTTTTTAAACAGAGTCATAATTACCTGAGTCACTATTCAGATTATGTTTGCTCTCTCAACAAAGGATTGTCTGCTCGGTAAACCAATAAGTAGCTCACAATGTTTGTAGAATTTTAAAATAACGCAGTGTTTTAAGCTGCCTGGTGCACATTTTCAAAGTTCTATTGATAATCAACAACAACAATACATAAATGAATACATATAATGCAATCCTAGGCTGTATCTGTGCATGCCCATTCTACCTGAGTACCTGTCTTTCTACTTCTGCTTGTTTTGTTTTGTTTGTTCTTTTTCTTGAAACTCATTTTTGAATGCCTGTGGTTCAAGTAGAGTGACATGGTCTAGTGTGGACCTGTCCAGCTGAGGAGGAGGGAATACTGTATGTACTGTATTTTTAAGTGCCAAACATAAAGTTCTTCATTCTCTTTTTTTCAAACTGTTCCCTCGAGTATTTCTTCAAGTTTGCTTTCTCCTGAGAAAGTTTACTTGACAGTCATTCATTCACAGTCAAATGTCATAAATACTGAATGCATTATTCATACTATTTGCTTTATACTGTGTTTTATTGTGCTGATTCTCAGTGGACTTGTTTGAGTGTGGCACTAAAATGGTGCTGAAACCGGAATGCCCTGATGACATGCGGTCTTTGTGTCCGTCTCCCCAGGTGAGATCACATATGGAGGCAGGGTGACGGATGCCTGGGACCAACGCTGTCTCAGGACAATCCTCAAAGGCTTCTTCTCTCCACAAACCCTGGAGCCTGGCTACACCTTCTCCTCCTCAGGTATTTTCAATCTCAAGCTGTGTGTGTTTGTGAGTGTGTGCAAAAGGCCATTTGTCTCAGTGCACGCTCATATGCTCATATATTTTCTTTGGATATATGGTTTTCTCGCCTGTGTGTTTAAGGTATCTACTGTGCGCCAGAGGCAGATGAGCTCGAGCAATATAAGAAATATATTGAGAGTCTTCCAATCACAGATGGTCCAGAGATCTTCGGCATGCATGAAAATGCCAGCCTGGCCTTCCAGGTGAGGAACAGTAGAAGTATCTGCAAAAAATCTGCAGATACTCTATGTCCCCATCTTTCTGCGTGTCTTCCTGTCAGACTTTTCATGATAGAATCATAGCAGCAGATGTTGTATATGTAGTTATTTATTAATTGTTGTCCCTTTTTATGTATTTGTTTTGTAAAAGGTTAGTGTGTTCAATAGCTCATTTTACCTTGTAAATGTCATTATTTATGGGCTTCTTCATTATTATATCCGGAGCTGCTCACACAGTTTATGGACTGTTATAAAAGCATTTTCTATTCATAGAGCGTGAGAGTGCAACTGCAAAGTAAATAAACAGTGAATAAACAAAGTTGCTACATTGTGTGTGTATGCGTTTGCCTCCGCAGCGCCAAGAAACCATGACTCTAATCAGCACCATACTGGATGTTAATCCTCGCTCATCAGGCCGTCATGGAGCTAAAAGCAATGATGACATAGTCGGCGAGCTTGCTGATTCCATCCTAGCCAAGCTGCCTGGTACACATACACACACACATATACACATGCAAATGTAAAAAAAAAAAACAAAGTAAACACAAAAAACACAAAAAAAAGTCATTCTATAGAATGTGTATCATTATCTATGACAGTGTTCACACATGTCCATCTTGTCTATCTCCCTGCCCGTCTTTCTGATATATCTCCCTGCTTGTCCTATACCTGTGTGTGTATGTTTGTGTGCAGAGCGTCTGGACATGGATGAGGCAGTGGAAACTCTGTTTGTCCAGGATGAAAACAGTCCCCTGAAAACTGTGTTGGGCCAAGAGACAGACCGATTCAACAACCTGCTGAAAGTGCTCAGGGTGACACACATTGCTAGCATCCATAATCACACTGGGGCTGCAGCTAGGGTTATCATAGTTTTGTATTTTTAATTGCCAGCATTGACAGAGTCGGAAAACTGAAGACATTTCCTGCTTATTTAATGTTATTCTAGTTTTACTAATACTTGTACACAATATTGTTTTCATCAGTAGTCTTTTTTTTTTGTCAGTCAACTATGTTTTTTTGCACCTAGCTTTAGTTTTAAGTTTACTTTTAACTATAAAAACACACACCTTTGGTAAAAGTTTATATCCTGTCAGCTATAGATATTTCTAAACTCCAATAGAGGTGTTATACTAAGATGCATGAATATGTTTAAAACTGTTATATTGCCAGATTAATACACATTCAAAATGAGGTATGAAAAAATATACAATATATAATTTATATCAGAAATAAACAGCATTTAATGAGATACTCTTT
>OMLP01012878.1:0-19018 GCA_900302685.1 Spondyliosoma cantharus
GTGATTTATTCCAATAAGAAAGGCTGGTCATGACCACAATGTGACGGTGTAAACAGATTTATGATCCCACAATGTCAGCAATATACTTACACACACACACACACACACACACACACAAAACCAATTCTTCACCCTAAAAGTTAACGATCAACGTTATGGGGACTTTTTTTCAGTGCATTTTGTCCATGCACTGAAGGCGGGTCCGCACAATGTGACTGTAAATGGATTCATGTCCCCACAATGTGAATAATACACAGCCTCACTGACACACACACACGCAGCATCCCAGTGGGGATTTTCACAGCTGCCATTTCTGCCTGCCAGAACTTGCATCATCAGGTAGCAGAAACACCCAAAGCTTCTGAAAAGCTGGAGAGAGATCAGTGGATCACTGATAAAACTGAGAATATTTTGAATCTCTGTCAAACCCAGAGATAAAAGGGAACAATGGAGCACGGGCTGTAGAATTATTGTATTCCCAGCATTATTTAGACAAATCTTGCCAAATCAAAAAGAAAATATATTTTCTTTAGACAGCCTGTGGGTATTTTCCTACATATAATGAATAATAAATCTGTTTATGCCCAGTCATGCCCCATCACTCACTAATGGCAGCAACCTTTCATGTCTCTCTGAGCCTCTTGTGGACAACTTTTTTCTCACTCCAGCAGTTGGAGACAGTGTCTTATCTGAGTCATAGTGTGTGTTTATGCATTTAATTGGAGTATCACTTCAGAGAAAGTTGATTGCAGATCAGAGCTTTGATACCCCTCCTCCTCCAACTCACCATCCAGACTGTCTTTCAGTAGCCTTGCAGAAGTGCCACAGTGAGTGAGTCAGCTTTATTCAGAGCGAGGGCTAAACAGAGAGATGAGTCTGCTTTCTCATTATGTTTCCCTTTGAGTCGGTGCAGCAGTTACCTGCATGTATTTACTGAGGGAACGTCGTCACAACATTCATTGTCCAGTTGTAATATATCATTTAATATCTTTGCTGCCTAGTGTGCACCCCCTCCACAGTCATAAATCTGTTACAATTGATTCAGAAGTCTGCTGCCTGTTTATTGACTGGAGACCAGATGGAGAGCACACATGACATCCATTTTAAAGTATTTACAGTGGCTGCCTACCTGTTTCTATATTGCTGTTTGAATTATTTGTCCAGTTTATTAAGCACTACATGTCCTTGAAACAGCCTATTTGTCTGATATACCCGCAAAGTACTAACCAGGGGCTTGTATAATGAAAGCGATTTACAAGTGTTTTACGCAAGTGACTGCCTGTCGCAATGTGGAAACATTTACAAGTGATCCAGGTCTCACATGCATGGGTTGCAAATTGTTGACGGACTTGTATTAATACAATACATATACATAAATCATTAGTCTCACAACACTCGTTACATTCACTCAGTGTCTTGCCCAAGGATTCGACTTGCAGCAAGCACCGACCTTCGGATTACTTGATGACCCGCACTACCTCCTGAGCCACAGCTGCCCTCTCATTCATGGAACAGTTTAATGTGTCATAATTAATGCAAAAGGAAATGATCCCACATTGCAAATCATAGACTGCATGATGCTGCATGTTGCTGGTCAAATGATCAGGGCCGATATTCAGCATTATATTGATAACTGGTATCAGTTCGTCATGTGTACTTTATATTCTAAAATGCACTAACTTATCTCTAATGCAGCATTCTGTCTTGGTCTGTAGTCACCACTCTGGTCTCACTCAGTGTCCCGCCCACAACAGTATCTAATTGGCTACATACATACAAGGAATAACTTAGCAACACTGGATAATCAGAATATCAAAGAAACTACTTACTAAAGGCATTGAATAAATGTAGTGGAGAGGAAAATGGAAGTACCTCAAAATTGTACTTAAGTACAGTACTTGGGTGAATTGTGCTGCAGGATAGCAGATAATCATAAAAGTCTTCCACTCTAGCTTAACTTTAGAACATTTTATGGATATTATTGGACTCTTTGAAGCCCCTGAAAACGAATCTTAAGTATGTGTGTATGACACGGAAAAAGGATGAGGTTCAGGTGTGTTATTCATTAATTAACACATACAATCTTAGCTTATCTGCTTAATCAGGCACCATTACCACCACCACCACCACCATCATCATCATTAACTACACAAAACAGATAGTCCAAAGCTCAACCAAATCAACAGAATCTGTTGTAACTGTCAGAAAACAGTGTGTTGATCATCATCACTTATATTACAAAAATAAACTTTCAAGCTTTTCGTTTTTTTATTTGGTTTCTATTGATTACATTTATACCTTAATCTTATATGTTAGATTACTTCATCATATTTTGATGTGGTAGTTTCCAATAGTTTTACAGTTCTATACTCCATATGCTCTGTTATTGTTAGCTTTTCAGTCACCTGTAAAGCACATATATGACAAATAAGATAGGATACATTGAGATGATTTGAGATGATAAGATTTTATTGATCCCGCAGTGGTGAAATTAAATTATTACAACATTTCAAGAGTCAGAGGCAGGGGGCGGGGGGGAAATAATTGAGTGGTGGACAAGGAACGAATACAAATAACAAAACAATAAACTAGGAAAGGATAAAAATAGTACATAAAGACAATATATCAGGGTGATTTCATAAAGCAACAAAAGGTTGCATAACAAAATTCAAGTTAACTCTTTTATGTTACATACACAAACAATATGTGTACATTTTTTTTTTACCATGGTCTTGGTGAATATCCGATTCTGATTGGCTGGAGGGTGTCAATTTACTTTTGATATGAGTAAACATCTGGAACTACTCAAATTGTGAAACTGTTCACTATTCTGAATTAATGCACTATATCCTTTCCATCTAAAATGAGTGGCACTGGCATGGCTGGCTGCAGACACCTGGACATTTGAAATAAATGAAATAACCAAAAAACATCAATGTCATACTTACAATGCAAAATGTAATCCTTCAGTGCATCAACCTCTGATCACCACAGGATGGCTCTTGTAACACAGTTTGATTTTAAAAAGCTGGGTAAGCTGACTCAGTGTGCATTTACTCCCCACAACAGCCTGCTACATGTCCCTCTGAGCGCAATGTATGAAGAGATCCTCCCACATCTAGTTCACTATTTAACTCGCTACGTCAGGCTGAAGCTGGCCGCTCATTTGTTCGTGAACATTTTTAATGATTTGGGGACAGTGACATGGCTGGTTACATAGCTTGTCTTGTACAAAATTAAATTATGTGAAATTATATTTACTGTTTGTCTGTTTTAGAACCTTATGGGATTGTAACGATTATTGCAGCTATTAGTCACACTCTCAGGTGTTGCCACGGAAACAGAGTTACTGCGTGTGAAAAACGTTATATTTTGATGGCTAAACACAAAATATGCCTACATGGTCTTAATGTTTTTTTTCTTTGGCAAGTGACCATTGTATAAGTGGGATGATGCCCTTAAAGATGTCCATACACAGAAATTACTGATAAACAACACCTCGTCTGGCATTGTCCCTGATAAATGCATGATGAAATATTCACCCAGCAAATAATTCTGTGGTGCATTTACTGAACTTGTGCTTCTTTGATTGAGTGATAACTGAGCTAATTCTTCTGTTTACCTGAATATTACTGCTGTGCTCGCTACATCCTAGAATTCTTTGTGTCTGCAAAACCTCGCAACTGGACATCATGGATTCAATACCCTCTCCTTGTACATATGGCAACATGCCCACACTGTCGTACGTGTGTTCTCTGGTCGGAATTTGACATAGTGCATGCACCTCATAGTGTCAAGCAGTGCCCCAAACCACCAGGAGGAGGAGCTCTGGTTCCTACAGTTGACAACAAAGCACTCTGACCACAGACACATGAGACACGGTTAGTGTGAGGATTTTATCCCGCTCACATTCCTCCTTCTGGGATCCACACATGTTCAGAATTTCCCTGAATACAAGTCATCACCTCACACACCACACAGTTCTCCTCCTGATTGATTCCATTCATGCAGAAAAGGTAACTCATCTTAAGCTCCTCCTCCCTCATCAATCCTTTCTTCCCCCTTCTACATTCTTCCCTGCCTCCTCCTTTTATTCATCCTGTGTTCACTGCTAACTGTGTGAAGTCTTTCTCTCTTTCACTGATGTTATTTACTCCTCTAACTCTTCTTATTGAACAGTATGTCACATCAGCTGGATTGGATGGATGGATTCCCGCCATCTTTCTGCTCGCTCCCTTTCTCGGTTTCTTCTCCTCGTCCTCCTCGTCCTCCTCTTCCTCCTCTTCCTCCTCTTGTGGCTTAGTTTAGCTTGGATGAGAGAGTGGAGGTGGGGGGTGGGGGGGATCCTTTAGCAGCGGTGTGAGGTTAATGTCACACGACTGAAAATCTATGACGCCTGCGGTGGCCTGCAGGGTGGTTGATGATGGTGGCTGCCCAAATATCAATGTAAGACACATACATATACTAGTGGGAGAGCAATATGAGGAAGCCAGGCATCTGGTGTGTGTGCATCAAGAGACCTGCCTTCTTCGTGAGCACAATTTCAGGACTTTTCACCTATTTAATATGCCCCAAAGGAAAAAACTATTACAAAAAGTAAAAAAAGATACTGGGTTACATTAAGTTAAGTCATAATTTGATTAAACGTCAAACTTACACAGCTTGCATTAAAGCATCAATTGCTTATCTAGCTAAGTGAAAACAAGAGAAAAAAGTGTTAGTTGCAAATAGTGTTTTGGTATGATGAGGGTTCATATTAGCATAACAAGCATTAGCAGCCATGGTAGCGCAGCTACGTGAGGCGTGCTCAGGCACTGCAGTGCTGACTTGAGTGCCGACATCAGCATGCTAACTTTGCTCACAATGACAAGGCTAGCATGCTGATGTTCAGCAGGCAATGTTACATATTCATTCTTTCTCAATTTAAACTGCAATGTCCTGGTAGCTTCTATACCCTAATGTTTCTGTTGTCGGGGTCCTGACATTAAATGGTCTGATCTGATGTCTTATGCAACTTACATGGGAGCGGATCAGCAAGTATTAGTCGGCTACCTACAACCTCCACTGGAGAGGATCCAGGCTACAAGAGACTTTGATGTTCTTTGACTTTATTTTACAGTACAGTTTAATGGTAATTAGCAATAAATTATCTTGTTATAAAGTGAAACTATGTTAAATAAAGCCCAAATTAATGCATCATCCTCATCTGAGCCCTGTGTTTGGTCTATCCATTATTAATATGGCATTACATTTGTCTAATTACAGCCTGTGTTGGCTAATTAAGCCATTGTAGATTCATTTTGGTGCCTTAAAATGTGGTGTCTCATTACAGCATTAATTGGAAGTAAGGTTAAAATAGTGTCTTGTTAAAGCAACATTATGTCATTTCTTTAACCTTAAAATACCTTCAAAATCCTTCTGATGGTGCAGTGTGTTGTTGCGGGGTGAATGGTGTCTCTGTCAGAGTCACTCCACCCCCCTATCACTATGCGACTTCAGTTAGAGGGCAGGATCACAGCGTTTAGTTTTCAACACATAACATTGTTAGGAAGTAATGGGTTTTGTTTCTAGTTAGCACTTACATTATGTCCGACAAATTGTAATTACGACAGTGTGGTTGCACTCAGAAACTGTGGAGGGCGCCAAATCACACAGAATGCCAACTTCTACATAGTGCTGCTTTAATATATTTTGGATCTTATATGACGTTTGATTTCTAATTGCTTGTTCTTGTTTAATAGTGTGTAAAATTATTTTAGGATTTGAGTAAAATCGGGTCTAATTGTGTCCAAGTATTGTATATTTTAGGTAGAGTAAGGTAATGTATGCAGTTTCTAATTACAGCATGAGTCAGGTGTATGGTTTATGATTAGGGTTTATCTGTGTATGTTAACCGTCAATAAAGAACATATTACTTTTAGTTTCTGTCTCACCTTGTGATACAGGCTACACAGGGACAGCAGCACATCAGCAGCAGCTTTAGTCCTCTGTCAGTGTCGAAACAGGATGGATTCAAGCACTGTTGTTCTTTGTACATCACCTGCAAAGCGAATGCATTAACCTGTGTTCCGGCAGCTCTTCAAGCCCAATGTAATGCAATGTAGTTATGAATAGCCCAAAAATGCTTGCGAGTGAAACACGAGTCGTTACACGTGGCCAATCCACACAGACAGGCGGGATTATTAAGTCGGCAAAGTGGGCAGTCACATTTTAGTGATTTGATTAATTGAGAAATTATTATGGAATTTGCACCACTCATGTCCACTGAGGTAGCTTTTTCATTATTAGGGCTGGTGGTTACACCATTGTTGTCACCGCAAAGTCCCTCCGTGTGAATTTTTTGTGATCGATGTTGGTGAACTCTGACACCGAACCTGCACTGTTGACCAAGTGGTGATGGTGCTGACCTGTGTGCACTAACTGTGAGTAAGCATGCTTGATAGCTGAGAGCTTTTATCCCCGTTCGAGTCAGCGAAAAAAGAGAGAGAAGCTCTGAGAGCTTTATGCATTTATATTGTGCTCAGATGATGCAGAAGTAATGCAATAAGTTGTGTTTAATCACTGTTATTCCAGCATAGGAGGACTGTTTGATAACCGGGAATGTGGGCTATAGTGGAGCTGCCGACTGTCGTCTACAGTGTGGCTTGTTTTAAGGAGGAGATGGGGTATCTGCACGTTGCCCTCTCCCCCCGGCAGCAAATGTTTGCCCCAGGGCCCGCCTAACAGATTTCTCCAGACTCCATACAGACGTATATAGAAAGACAAACAGGCTCCGTGTTTATTTCTGCTTTCTCTAGGCCTGCAGCAGATTGCTTTGCACAGTACAATGATCATAACAGTCAGCATTAATATTTTTTGTTCTTGCGCTGCTCTCAGAGAGAAAGAGACAGGAGAGGTGGCGCGACTAAAAGGGAAACCTTTTATGTTTTGAAGTGGGGGGTCGTTGTGAAGGCTGGAAACAAGTGCTGCAGGTTCAGTTTTAAATCCCTGTTGACAGCCATTTCCATTTCCAAACACAAGTGGCGGATGAAAACAGGCACAGTGTCCAGTCGAGGCAGACGATGTAAAGCAATACCTGCAGATCCTCTGATACTTAAACTTTGGCTCATGCAGAAGAGCACAGCGTCGGAAAAAAGGTGCACATCTATGTAAGTGTCTGATTTTGAGTATATATTATGTATGAGCAGTATGATCTACATTTGCCACGGTGGAGTCTGCGCACTGATTTACATGTATATTATCCGTGGTGCGAGTCCAGTTCCAGGTTTCCTTTTTGTGATGTCAATTTCTCCTTGTTCTCGACTTCAAGCAAGCCCTATCCCACGGAGAACTTGGAATATTTCAGTCATATTTCAAGTCCAAACTTTGCAGAAGCTTTGACCTCTTTAAATGAATTTTCATGATTTAGAGATCACTGGGAATTATAAATGGCAACAGCTTCACTGTCAATGGTTCATTCATGGATTGAATCAAGAATAAGACACTGAATAACTTGAAAAATGACTTCTTTTCACAATTTCTACATAATCTGTAGAGTAGTTGGATCTTTTCAGTAAAACTCACAGCTGCCACAAGCTGTTTGAATGACTTACAGTGTAATTTGTTTGACACTCCTGACTGCGGTCAAACAGTTTTACATCATGTCCCCATTGGTATTTTGCCTAAATTCACGATTTTTTTTCCCATTAAAGGTATGGCATTGTTAAGGGGCTTTCTCTCCCTAAGGCACACAGTATGATCTCAATTTTCTATGACCTTCTATCATCCTCACGTGTGGCCTTTCTCGCGGTGTAATTGGGAAGCTGGGAGCCTTTGCCTCACTCATAGCCTGTAGATGTATTCTGTTACAGTGGAGCAGCCCAAATCCGCCTTCTCCCACACACTGATTTAATATCTTTCTGTTGTCAGGAAAGGTTAAATATTTCTTAAGAGGTTCATTTGCCTCCTTCTACAAAAGATGGCAGCCTATAATCTCATATGTAAATATACTTACCTCTCTGGACCCCATCGGATTCTCAGTGCATCCATTCTTTGACGTCGGCACCTTGGACGTCCACATTACTTCCCTTCCCTATTTCATTCCATTTGACTTTTTGTGTAGGCTTTATCTTTTATTTATTTCATTTAGTTTTTTCGTACGTGTTCATTTTCCCCTCTCTTTCAAACAGAACGGGATGGGTTGGTGGAAGGTCATTTTTAATTCCTCTGTTTTAACACACCAAAAAAGGGAACAACAATATAAAAAATGTACTGTATTTGACATTTGTAGAAAACACATTTCTAACAAAAAAAAGAAAAAGAAAATAAAAAACAGCAAGGAACATTAGAGCACCAACTGTGATGGCAAAGTCGTGGTGTATAACTTAAAATAACCACCATTAATAAATGGTCCATTTATATTATGGTTAATAGTTTTTTGACTGTTAACAAACAATGAAATGTTTTATTAACCATTTATAAAGCAATTGTTTATTGTAAAGTTACGATTGAAGTATATGATACTTATTAATACTAATAAATATATACAGTACTGTGTAGTTCAACTATAAACATTATTTAGATGGCTTTTATAAAGTTGCAACTGAGGTGTTTTTTATTTCTCCATTTTAATACAGCAAAGAGGAAAAACAAAATTTTGGAACACAGATTTGTATTTGACATTTTTATATTACCTGTTTCCAGCTAAATACATATAAATAAAAGAACTACAAGGAACATTTTAGCACCAACTGTGATCTTAAGGTCCTCTGTAACACTTTACAATAACCATCATTAATAAATAGTAGATTCATAGTTAATTAAACTTTAGTTAAGTTATTTACTGTTACAAATGATCAAATGCTTTACAAACCATGTACTTAACAACTGTTTATTGTAAAATTGCAACTGATGTTTAGAATACTTGTAAATTATTAATATCTGTTAACACAGAATAACGGGAAAAACTATTTCGGAAAAGAGATTTGTACTTCATTTTTGGTGTTTCAGCTATATGAGACGTGGTTCTGCACCATAAGCAAAGCATGGGCATGTTTATGACAGCAGTCCCAGGTAAATGTAAAGCAGGCGCCGCATTTGCTACAAAACAAAACAAGGACAAGAAAATATGATGAGGCATGTCTCGCCCTCGGCTTCACTGGTACAACGATGGGTAATGAGCAGAGACCACAGTGTTCCTAACTTAGTTTTCTCTGTAAGATGTCACTCTGAAGCCTCTGAAGCCTCTGAAGTTCTGTATAAGTAACAAACAATGTTTAAAAAATACACATATTTTTTTGCCACATCCTACCTATGTGAGATTTGATCTTTTTGCAGCTGACTCCATCAAGAGAAAATATGGAACAAAGCAAGCCCACAACCGTCACTGACAGGTGAGGGAAGCAGAGGTGTAGTTCTTAGAGAAAACGTTCCGGTTTAGCTTGTTCCTAGAACATTTTTGTGTAGAGAATCGTTTGAAAGCAATGAAAGCTGTTACACAGTCAACATTTAGTGAAGATACATGCTGCACGTTTAAGGCTTCCACTATAAAGATGACTTGTTCCTTATTTAGTGTTTTTCAGGAAGAAGAAGCGTTAATTACAGATAATGCTTAAATGTTTGCATGTGTGTGTGTGTTGCAGCTTTTGTTTATATGTTTTAATATTGTTTGTATTAATAATGCTTTGATGATTTCTGTGTATTGCTGCAGATATCTATTGATCTATCTATCAAAGCTCTAGCCAGGTAAACACTAACATCCCGCTGGCCCCTGAGCTCCCAGTCCTTACCGCTAGCTGCATGGCTAACTGAACTTACTACCTAATGACAGCTACAATTAGCAGCAGTTGGCAGATGGTGATGTGCTGCCCTTAATTGGTTTGGAGTAGGAACTCAACAGGTGGCCAGTTCTTATACATTGCACCTACATGTGGTAGAAAGCTGTCGTTTTCTCCACTGAGAACAGTATGACAGCATTAAAGCTTCAGTTAAGCAGCTTATTTCTATATTAAGAACCTGATAGAAAATATTATATATGAGTTGTTGAGTTAGATATGAAGTTAAATGCATTTATTCTGATGGTTCATTCATTTACTGTTGTACTTTTTGCTAGTTTGACACTGTTTAAAGCTGCAGCGTGTCTGCCCTGTTATCCACAGTTAACAGTAATATGTAGTGTGCTGAAGAAGACTGCCTGGATGTGTGCACTAAAATATTTAATAACCTTAAATATACAATTGTGAGGTATGATGCAAGGTTATTCAGTTCATGATTAAACTATTTAAAAACAATGATAATTCATGGTTAATGAAGCTATAATTGACTCATGTTGGTGTAAAACAGGGATCAAAAAAACTCCATTTGAGAGAAGCTGTACAGTTAAAAACAAAATTCATTAATTTCATTACCAGTCTGTTGCAGTAGTATTTTGAGGATTTTGATATGCTATTCATCATGGTCGTGAGGTTCTGGAATTTCATGACTCCATATAGTAATAGCCTTGTTTCCATGCAGGATAGGTTTTTGCGAAAACCTTAGATTTTGGATTTGGATTCTCCTTTACGAAGGAGATGGCAAGTCCCCAGTGAACAAGATATCTCGTTACCCCAGGGAGCTGGACCGGGATCACCTGTTGCCCTGACAAATCTGTCTTGACATTACCCACTCTGACTGAAGCTAGCTGGACTGTTTACCATGAGGAGCAAAGTTGAGCTTAAAGGACCGCACAAATTCTTAACCTCTTGTTACAAATGAACACTGTTACAAGAGGATATTTGCACTGATCTTTGATTTGTCCTTAAAAAAACATCAGTAAATTCCAAGTTTAAAGTGGCTCCAGCCTATTGCTATTGCCGCTTATTGTGGCCGTCATTAACCCTTCAACGTCTCCTACAAACTTAGTTACTCTGTGAGCCCTGGGATTACACTTTCAAGTTCTCACATCTGAAAAATATGATTAACAATTCAAGACAAAGTCACAACGAGTATTCAGCTTCTCTCTATTTCTTTGAGACCAAATTGTTGACTGGCAGCAATCGTTTGTGCAAGAAATCATTCAGATAAGTAAGAACAATAAAGCGCAGGAGTGAGTAGTTTGCATTCAACTGAGAAAAGGAATGTTCAAGTCGCTTCCCTTGTTATTTGACTGACGGTTAATATTTGGAAGAAGTTGAAACACAAAACATGCCCGACACAAATGACTGAAATAGCAGCATGTTGCAGATTACTCAAGAAAGTGTTTATTGAAATGCTGGCATTTAACTAACCTTCCTCCACCTTCCGCTCGGGTGGAAATGGATGGAAGGAATGTGTACATGACTGCGGAGCTGAAATCAAGGCTGTTGTTTACAAATGAAAAGTGTTTGACTTGGAAACGGAGCGTGTTAACAGACAAAGAGCGTCCTTGTCAGAAAATACAAAATTATCACCCATTACAGTTCCGCATCACGGAGCACTAATGGAGGCTATGTAGATAAAAATGCAGGTACAGGTGCAAACGCCTCAGGAGAATGAGGTCGAGCAAATGTATTTGAGAGATTCCCAGTCAGACAAAAATCCAGCGGGCAGTGAAATCTCACTCCTTCTGCCAAACAGTATTAAATTGGCTCATTTTGTCTTTGCTCTCACTCGCTTGCCAGGTTTCTGATAACATATTCAATATAAAGCTGGCAGCAAATTAATGGCTCCTGACATAATAAACAGAACTCGATACCGTTTGCTTAGCCTGTGGGTGTGAATGCAATTCACTTCATAAATGTTGGCAATGGGCATCCAATTAATTTACAGACTGTCGATATCTGTAGTTAACAGGAAGCCTGGAGATTATATCAACAACAGTAAGTATTTACACTTTTCTTACGACCAAAAATTAGACAGAGGGAATTCAGACCTGATGTAACATATGTCCTGAGTGATCTGATCGAAGGCAGACGGCTTCATTCTTTCAGTTTACACTTGGCATTAACATGCGTCTCAACATGCATCTCTAGTGGCCGCTTGTAATCTGAGCTCATCTCGCGGATCTGGATCTAAATGAACACATAAAGTACATCACCCTAACAAACAAATGCAATGTCTTCTACACAAAGAGAGAAATATCTTCATGTATAATGTATAATGCTGAATTAACAACAAGGCCAAAACAGTTAAAAGTTTGTTGTAGACAGAGTTTCACAAAGTTTAGAGAACTTCTCCCTATGTAACAACTCTTAAATTTAATGATTCTTAAAGGGAGTCTGGACACTTTCTCCATGTGCAACACAAAATTATCCTGGATTAGTAACTGTTCAAAGCATTTGTGAAATTTGGCACACACAGTACAATGTTTTCTTCCATAGATTTAGTGTAAATGGTGAAATCAGTTGAATCAGTGTGGTAAACTGTGTGAGATGCACTTGAAAGACAAAAACTGACAGGCTGGTACAGGAGTGCCAAAACAATCCGACACTTTTTTACAAGAAAAGAAAACGATTTGTGTATCGCATTTAATTCCGAATTTACATGAAGGCGAGGATGATTTAAAATTTGCTGTAGCCATTTGCAAAGATAGATACGTTTCTCCTGACAGGCAACGCGATTTGCTCAAGGAGTCTGGGGATATTGAAGCTACTTGTTCAATAGTGAGTTGAAGACAGTGTTTTCACAAACATCTGCTGCTAACACCTGCAACCACATTTCAGTGAACCACAAGGAAATCAGCACAGTGTCTGTGTCATTCTGACTGCTTCTATTTCTTCTTCTAGTCACAGTAAAAGGTATTCAAGGGGAAATAGTCTCTACACACTTTTATACACATGGTTTTATACACTCTGTATCCATCCATCCATCCATCTAAATGTCAGCAACATATCTACATAACTAAAATAGAATACGAAGCTGTAGAAATACTGTAAATATTTTCCAAACATTAAAGGTCCAATTTGTAGACAGTTGATTAATGACTCTCATTCCCGTCTTGTCAAATAGTCATGCTTTGGGTTGGTGGCCCTCCCGATCAAAAGTGTCAGCATCTGACCAGCTGGGCGTGAAACTCAATAACCAACTGTCTACAAATTGGACCTTTAAAGTAAGGCTAAGGTTTTAATTAAGTGCGGGAGTTAATATGCATGTATATAAGGTGAGCTCTTTTTTTGGATTGATGATGAATAAATTCTGAATATGTGATGCGAACATTAAAGTTAAAAGAGCGTTTCTGCTGCCAGAAATGCAGAAATGCAGAAATGAGGAGAGAGGAGATGAATAGTAGTTCATGTCTGATGAGGTCTATCTGATCCAAATGCTTGCTTCAGAATCATAGGAGCTCATTAACAGTGTGTGTGTTTCTTTTTCTAATAAAAGACTACAGAGGCATACTTTGTATTTCCAATTATCATCAAAAAGTTGCCTAATGTCTTATTTAGAGCTGCAGTGATGGAATAAGATTATGTAAGCACTGACACTGTCAGACTTCCTGACTAGAAGGAAAATGACTTGGTGCTGTTAAAATGCAGCAATTATCATCAATATGTACTAAGTGGGATAAAGCATCATTCTATTAGACACTGTTTTAAAACCAGAGCGACACATGAACAGTCTGAAAGAGCAAATTCATCCAACCGGCATGCCGTATGCATTTCTCTTTGTTCTTTGCCGCTGTATTTCAAACACTTCTGTCCCCTGTAGGAATGTTATTCCAGTGATCTGATCAGCAAGTAGTAGAGCTATTGGCAATTATGCTTTGACCATGTTATCCTGGCCTTGAGCAGGTTGGCTGAGCAGAATGCGTTATCATGGTGATCTACCTCCATTAAAAGGGAGCAAAAGATACAGAAGTTACACCGCTGTATCACCGGATACAACGTCTTTCCTCAGGCTGTCGGGCTCCTGAACTCATCCTCAACGCCTCTCCATTTTTTTTTTGTGCAGCATGAAGAGACTACATCTTACATGTTGTTGTACAGCCCTGTGCTGTAAAATGAAAGCTAAATGAACCTCAAACAGCTGCATGACCAGATAATCTTGCCTTGAGGTTTCAGGACTTGTGTTGAGGATGAAACACAGCAGATTGTGTATTTTGTGGAGCTGACAGTATGAAGGGGGGATGCGTTAGAAAAGGCCACTGAGAAGCCCACCCCCCCATGGAAACCTCAATGAGGAATTATTGATTTAATTGATTAGGTTTTTTTCAATTGAAGATAATAGACATTATAGCAATAATACACTTTATATATTGAGCACTTATCAAAACAAAGTGATTCACAGAGAGAAGAATGAAATAATAAAATCAATGTTAAAATAAATGAAGGGAAAAAAAATAACTACATTTGAATAATAAATGAGAAACCAATAAAATAAAAAGGGAGCTCAAATAAAATCAACATATGCTTTCCAATAAATGTATGTTTATACAACAGACATGAAAGAAGACGCTGGCTCAGGCAGCCTTATTTCCTCGGGCATGTCGTTCCACAGCCTCAGGCCTCTGATAGCAAAAGCTCTGTCCCCTCTAGTTTTCGGTCTGACTCTGCAGGAGACAGAACAGCACTGCCGAGGAGCTGCGCCGAGGTTCATCAGGGTAGAGTCAGGTCATGAAGAGTCTGAAGATATAAAATGGAAGATTTCTAGTTTTGAAAACCACTCGTTTTGTTATGTGTTTTGTTGAGTTGTGTTCTTTCATTAACCCAAATGTTTCCAATAATGTTCAAACCAGTCAAATACACAAGTTGACTGTCGGTAACAGTGTGTTTTATTAGCTCGTTATAACTTAGATTCAGAGCGCGAGGAAGGAAGTCTGTGGATGAGACTCAATGTGACTTGAATAAAACTTGAGTACATTACCATGTCTGTAAGCTGTTTAGTTGTGTTTTTACCACCAGGGAAGCTAATTTTTGCTTCCTGTTACCAGCACGAGTTTGACCATGGCAACATTTGTGTTCTTTTCACCTTGCTCATGTTACGAGTGTTTACTCGCCCCCAACAGCCGGTTGTTTTACTGCACATTAGCCCTAAGCAAGAGCGCAATTGCACGCTCTGAGAGGGTCTGTATCTGTGTGTTTGATTTCAGCTGAGCCTCTCACTACACTCAGCACTCACCAGACTCTGGTTCTCTCTCTTCCTTTCCCCTCTCCTCTCTGAAATGCTATGTTAATGAAGTAAGTTTCCCCTCCTGCTCCAGTCGGCAGTCAGCATGGCAGAACATGAACACCTGACACCTGAGGTCACCTCGCTGAGCTCTCCTCCTGCCAGATCAGAGCAGCATCTGAGCACGCATGCACGTACGCACGCACGCACGCACACACACATACACTGTCCTAGCAGTAATTTAGTTGTTTCTCTGTCATGACTGGACATTATTTGCTTCAGTTGTATGATTCAAAGTTGTGCCAAAATGGAACAACTTTCTTTCTTTCTTTCTTTCTTTCTTTCTTTCTTTCTTTCTTTCTTTCTTTCTTTCTTTCTTTCTTTCTGTCTTTCTTTCTGTCTGTCTGTTTTCTGTCTGTCTTTCTTTCCTTCCAGTGACCAGCTTTAACAGTACAATATACTGGGGATGCTTTCTTTTCTCCCACAGTACTTAAGGTCAATTTTGAGTACTGAACTTTAACACATGAGCACTTTTGTAGATTCCTGTTTCCTTTCATGACTAACCGCCCGTGACGCAAAAGCCTCCAAAAGATGTCCTGAAAGGTGAATGTTTCTCGTATTTTTCTGCCAGATATTCTGACTGAAGTCGGTCACTTTCACTGGCGCTGCCTCCATGAAATCTAATTTCATGCTGCTCTCACCATGCACCATCCTCTGGTCACGCCACTGATGTAATTTCTCAGCCGTTAGATTGATTTACATTGCCACAGCTTCTATTTGGAATGCTTCTTTGTTAATATGGCAGTCATTTAATGTAATAAGTGAACTTGCATGCTGTATATCCATGTTGTTGAACAGTTTGGCTTGGACTTGACCACATGCCACTGCACTGTACAAACTAGACTGACCAACACACACTCAAAAGATTTTCTTCAAATGACAATTTAATCTGAAACTGGCCGGCCTTTGTATCAACTGCTTCACATCAGTAACTATATTTTCATTATCTTTTTTCTGTTAAAAAATGACTTTTTAAGCTTGTTTGTGCAACTTTTTCTATTTGAGAGGATGAATATTTGTGAATCAAAGTTGTCTTAAAAGATACCATCCATGTCCCATTTTTACTAGGTGTTCAGACAAAACGCGAGGCCGATTTCACCAGTGGCGTGACTGCATTCAAATTCAATGGAAAGATGCGATTAGATGTGGATTTCCCTAGGCTGGGCAAAATGATATGAAAAACGTGTCTGTGAAATGATTTGCCTTGAGCTCTTATCCCAGGGGTTTGTGAATCTGCTTCATAAACGTACCGAGATGAGAGAAAAACTGGGGGAGTGTCACACTTGTGAGGGATGTCTCGTCTTGGGGTTTTTTGCCTCGTGAATTCTTGTTTTATTTTGAAAAGTAACTCTCCTCTTGTTTCAGGTCACTTGCCCTTCCTCATGTGATCACCAGTCTGATGTCTCCCCTGATTTCCCCTGTTTCCACCTGTTCCCCATTACCCTCATGTGTCTTATAGAGTATTTCGTTCAGTCGTGTACAACAGCCCATTGTCACAGTCATTGCCTTCATCCATGCCAAGTGCTTGCCTTTCATAGCCTGTTTGTTTATCGCTCTGTCATAAGAGAAGATAAGATTTTCAGAATAAAAGCCTGCCTAACTGTTCATACTCTGCATCTGAGTCCTCCTTTAAGTCCAGGCCTGACAGGGAGAAAGCAAGCAACCAGACACACAGTAGGTGTGAATGTTTCCAGCTATCTTATAGCTAATTTGGTTCACTTTCTGTCTGAACTCGCCTTCAGGGTCAACCCTGTTCACTAGAAATAAGATTTATATGCAACAGGAAATGCATCTAAAATCAAAATACAATGCCATCCAAAAACCATGAGGTGTTGAACAAATCTACCCAACTGCAAAATACTGAATGTATCAGTTTGGGGCGTTGCAAACAAGCCGGTATTGACAATAATTGTGATATTAAAAAAAAATACATTGACATGTGTCAAAAAACACATCAACACTGCACCTTGATTCTGGTTGCCACCCTGCCATACAACAGAAAAAAGAAGAAAATGCAGTAACAATTAGCTAGCTAGCTAAAAGCACAGTGTGTGGCTACGTTGCATAATTTATTACTGCATCGCAAAGTCATGTCGGAGCCTACAGACCAGACGAGACACTAAAACGTCAGCTGATGGTAGACATTGATCAGCAGGAACTGCGGAAGGGGGAATTACCACAATTTCGACACAGAATAGAGGTCAGGCTGCAGGAAGTTTGCTAGCTCTAATTCAGGAAATGTTATATTAATGTCTAAAAGCTTAGTTATCATGGCGTCGGATGTATTTTCTCTCTCCTGGTTAACTGTTACGCAGCGTCAGAGAAGTGAGAGAGAGCCAGGGATTTGATCCACAAAGTGGAGAAAAGCATAGCTAGCAAAACTCTGTTTTCATCACAGCGCACCAGGCCTGTGCTCCTCTCTTGGACCGCATGTTGCGTTTTTCTAGTAGTTCTTAGAAGTTTTCAACTTTTGTGCATACTGATATCAGTACTGCGTATTGGCATATGGCACATTGTACATCGTCTGTATATATTTTATGTGTATACAGTGTTTCCCACACATTAATTTATTTGGAGTGGTCCGCCACAATATCAACATTGGCCATATTGATTTTCTTTTTTTGGAGCAGTGCGTCCCTTTCGTACTCACACAAGACAGCACACCCATCAGCATGATGTTATACACTCTGATACAGTGGATGGCGGTGTGGTTTTTAATCCACTGGTAAAACCAACAAAGAAGAGGAGGAGGACTATTTAATGTGGTTGGCTTGACCGTAAATTCCTCTGCAAAGAAGACGACTGGCCTTATCGTTGAGATCAAGCCCCTGCAAAGAGCGCCAGGACTTGAAACTAACTTGAAACTAGTTTTTGGTGTGGCCAACCGTGTAATTACATTGTCATGTGATGGGAACTTTTTCCAAAAATCTAACATTGTGAAAGACGCGTCTGTAAAACGGAAATAAAAGCCTCACAACCCCCGCAAAATGACTCATTTTACTGTCCGAATTTGGGCAACTCGGTCCAATCAAATTTGGAGAGTCTAGAAGAGCCGCCCGATTAAATTATTTTATCCTCATCCAAGTTAGCTCGGCGCTAAAACTCTATGGCACCCCAGCTGGACAGCGACCACCACAATTAAAGTCTGATTCTGTAGGAAACACTGGTATGTATAAATTCTTATAGTTTTTATCCTTTTTTAACTTTATAACTTGTGTTTTTCATTGTAAAACAGCATTCAGAGTGGAAGGCACAGGAACAATCATTGTACAGGGAAACTTGTTTATTTATCTGTGCAGATGCCAAAAAAAATGCTTGGACTTTGACCGGACTGAACTTGCTTTTTCTGTTAATTACCATACAGTTTCCCAGGTGCACACGCAGCCTGGCTCCACAGGCGCACCACGCTGTTCTGCCCAAAACACGATTTTCCAACGTGTCTTTGAAGCGGCTGCGCCTACAGCGACATGTCTGTGTGTGATCAGGGCTAACACTGTTTGAGTCAGTGGTGTGCTAGTCAGACATCAGAGTGGTTAGTTGTCTCACACACAAACTCTCTGTGCCCTGCTCCCAGCAAGTGGTTGTGTTTCAGCTGACATTGTATTTATGGCAGATGTTTGGGCTTTAAGCTCTTTTTGTATCAGTTCATCTGGATACCTTTTCTCTATTCATGAAGTGAAACTGTTCTTTTTGGACACTCTTGCAAAGTTACGGTTACACAGACTCTTTCTCCACCTTCCTACTCTCGCAGTGTTGTTAATTTTACAAAGAAAGATAAAACACTATTAAGTTAAAGATGTTAAAGAACATTTAGCGTTTGTTGTATCAACTAATTTCTATATAGCAACCACCATAAATATTGGAAAAAAATTAGCAATGTGGCGTAATTCGAGTACCAATTCCATTTCCCTGAAGAAATTGA
>OMLP01012878.1:19488-35771 GCA_900302685.1 Spondyliosoma cantharus
TGTGTATGGTCGGCAAACAGTAAATCTGTTTCTATGTTTAAGAACAAGTTAGCTGACCAGACATGTCATTGTCACCAAATCGGTATCAATTATAATGAAAAAATAATATAGCAATATGATAATATAATATAATATAATAATAATAGTCCATGTGTACTGTTGGCCACAGCCTGAAGTAGCCAGTTGAACAGTGGATGAGATTTCAGATGATCGCTTGTGATACAAAGTAGTAAAGGGGTGTATATCAGTGAGTTCAGAGGGCCAGAGTCTTCCTCAGCTTGTGGTTTACAGGAGGCCTCCTGTGGCGTCCGAGGGGTGTGATCACTGAAGGACTACACTCTGTGTTGTAAAATAAGAAACTGATAAGTCGATGCCAATGCCACGAGTTTTCTTTTTTCAGAATCAGCTTTGATTTGGCAAAAATACAACTACAGAAAACCTGGCTGGTGGCCACTCCGTCTACAAAAATGAATAACAGCGGGATTCATTCTTGATATGTGAACTCAATGCCGAGTTCAGTTTTGAAAACTGTTATTGAACCGCAAGCCGTAAGCCTTAGAAGCATGCCCTCTTGCATTCCCGATTTCATTAAGCAAAACAGCACTATGAGTTCAGAGAGGTAGAGGTCAGGTAGAAACACAAAGCAGCTTCGTACAGCTCGGTGTCCTATTCTCCCCCCTTTCTCTCCATTAACGACACACCGCTGTTCAATTTAGCCCACACTACGCCTGAAATAAAAGCATTTCAGGGGATTGATCGATACACATTGATTACCACAAGATATTTTGTTCATCTGAACTCGGGCTGAAATAAAAGCAACACTCCCGACCAAGTTGTTTTTGTTCTTCCACTGCCCCGACTGTATAAACAGACCCTAAAAAAAGCCCAGTGGTTTGGTGTGAAAGCCGCCCAGTGTTTCAGTTCAGTCGAATCGATTAAGCCTGGATTTCTCTGTAGAACACATTAGAGCACTTTTCTTTTCTCTCTTTCAAACCAAAGCACTCACTGGTGTGTCCCTCCTGTTTCATAAAGAACATTCTCACTCAGAGTAAATAGAAATGACAGGTTTAGTTTAACCTCATGGTGCCCCAAAATATCATCAATTTAAAGGCTACCTCTGTAGGCTGGATTTTTTAAGGGTAGCATTTACTTTTTCATCAGCTGTGATCAGGGAGCAACATGTCTGCTTAAATGATCAGTGGGCAAATAATTCGAAATAAACACTGATGAGCCAGAACATTAAAACCGCTGACTGGTGAAGTAAATAATATGGATCATCTTTTTACAATGCAATGTTCTCCTGGGAAACCTTGGGGTGACATGCACCACCCATCCAAACAGACCTAGTATATCCCCTCATGGCAACAGCACTCCCCCATGGCAGTGGATAGGAATGATTTGGGCACATCCCACAGATGGGATCAGATTGGGATGTGGGGAATTCGGAAGACGTGTCGACAACTCAAGCTCTTTGTCACATTTCTTGGGCCATTCCAGAGGGTTTTTTGGGGAAGCCACCGCCATCAGAGAGTGTCGTTGCCATATGTGGATGTGCTTGCAACGGTGTTTGTGTGGGCGAGGCATGTCAAGCGGCATTCAAATGAATGCCAGAACCCAAGATTTCCCAGCAGAACAGCTGATTGTAAAAAGATGATCAATGTTACTCACTTTACCTGTCAGTGGTTCTAATGTTCTGAACATAGTCGATCCAATTAATCCTGAGCGATTGTTGTTAAATGGGCCTTTCACACCTGTAGTTTGGGTCACTTGTGCTCAACCAAGGAAAGAAAATGATGCGGTGTTGCCTTTAAGTTCGTCTGACTTATCACAAATGAACCACAAGGGGTCAACATGCGCAGTTATCCATTATCATACACACTGCGGTGTGGTTGTACTTCTCTGTTTTCACACCACAAAAGAATTACACCAGAGTTCTCACACACATCAGACTGAATAAAACTCTATGGGAAAATGTAAGAGTTCAGTTGAAGCTTACTGAAACAGGTTAGGTGTGAAGGCAACCTAAGGCTACAGTAAATGAGCTGGGAGGTTAGCTTTCTCTTCTCTGGACTCCCCAGTGTGTCCAACACGTTATAGGTCAGCCCAGTGAACAGTGAGTGCTATTCATCATCAGACAGGGCCCTATTAGGCCCTTATATACAGCACTGATGTGGTGTTAATATCAGATACCAAGGTCAGTATTTTCCAAACCAGACCAGCAGCGCCTTGCTGACTTAGAACTACAGTATATTATTTATAAATCACAATGACAGCTGAGGTGATAAGAAATATATCATACCAAAGTGTATTATATGGTCAGCAAATGGGGAATTAAACTAAACCATATTAGAAATATTTATTTTCAGTACCCGAACCCCGGAGAAGAGTTCTGCCCTTTTTATATATATCAGCCTTCACCACGCAGACGCTCTCAGGCTGATGAGATGAAGCAGAGATAAATCCAGCATGTTGGAGAGTGGTGTTCAGCGTTTCACTGATCTGTCCCTTTTCATAAGCTTTAAAAAGAATGTGCTAAAAGAAGAAATACTGCACCCTTTCACGACCCCCTCACCTCGAGAGCATACCTCCTTTAAACAGCCCTCCTACACACTTCCACAAAAATCCCTTTTTACCCGGCAGCTATGGATGTGTATCTACTATGCAACTGCTTATAGCAGCAAGGCTTACTTGGACAGCTGCAGGCATGCTCGGGTTTGTGTAGACCCTGCTTTTTTGTGTTTGTTGCTTGCTTAACTTCTGTGTACTATATTTCACGGTTAAAATCATTGATTAAATTTAATGTCATTAAGGGATCATAGTGACTCAACAGATTAGCTCAACGTATGAGCTATGATGTTCACCATAGCAACATGGAGCCTCTGTTTATGGCCTGAATGAACATGAACAAATGTTCTTTCATTTGACTAATAAAATACATTAATACATTGTTCAAACTTCTTCAGCACTTCACCATTTCGTTCACCTCTGTAAGCTTTCATAAAAGTGCACGACTATAGAGGAATGAATGCAGATTACAGGCAGAGGGCTCTGTCTGTATCAATATCTAACGCTGAGCCTAAATGAGCCTTAGGAGGCTACATCGATAGCAGCCACTCTGACAACGTGACTGAGCACAGAGGTGCTGTAAGCTAAGTGCTAACATCAGTACACTGATCCTAACATGCTGATGTTAAGCAGGTAATTAATTGTTTAGTATGTTCATCACCTGTGGTGTAACATGCTTACATTTGCTAATTTGCACTAAAGACAAGTGCAGCTGAGGATGATGGGAATATTATTAGTTTAAGAGTCTGTCTGGTGGGACACAGTAAAGGAAGTATGAATTTCTGGACTAAATCATCATCAATCATCAATCGTCGATTAGATGTTTAGATGTCTGGAGATGTTTTATCACTGGATAGGAAAACAAATGTCTGGCCTTCCGGTGGTGCTAAAAGAAAAGTCAGGAGATCACCAGAGTCATGAGAATTCCTCTCCTGGCCATGCACCATGGAGAGCAGTGCCAAATTTCAAAGCAATCCATCCGTTATAGTAGAGACGTTTCATGTTGCCGATAGCGTGGCTCATACTATAAATCCTATAAAACCAGTCAGATAATAAAAGAATAAACTGTATTACACTTTGGATTCATCGGTGTCAAGGCAAAGGATTCAAAAGTTTTCCTGTATTTTTTACAAGGGGAAATAGATTGTCGCTGTTTAACAAATACACAGTATATAGATGAAACCACTCCGATTTCTGTGTTTATTTTCTCTTCAAAGTGAACACACAGGGCTAAATTCTCAGACTAAACACAAGCAGGTTGTCTTCTTCTAGTGGTATCAAAGTGGTACAAACTGATCTGGGAGCCGTGGATCCCCAGGGTCTCTGTGTGCAGACACTATTATGTCTGTAACTTTGATTTGCCTTTACAGCAAATATTACCTACAAATCTCAGTTAAATCTCCCTACAGAGGAATTCCTCCGGTTGATTCCTTTTAATTCTTCTACAAAGGTTTGAGGCAAATTTAATAACGCATGTCTAAACTCCTGCAGTTTCCAGTGGGATTTTACCTCCAAAGGTTCTTTTCAGCAAAAACAATACAAGATAGAATAAAGACAGTGAGAAGTGCTTTGATAGAGTTCTTCTGGGCTCATAAAAGGTACCTTGTAAAACATTTCAAGATGGTTCAACTTTGAGACGCGAGTTCCCTCGTTGCAAGAACAAAGAGCAAACTCAACAGAGCGGTAACCTTTTTTCCTACTCAAGAAAGTAAAGTATAAAAAGTTCTAGCTGGTGTGGTTGGAGTCAGGTTTGTTTTTTACAGTTTGTTGCTCAGATGCTCTTGGTTGAGTTCCTGATCTCATGTTTTTTTATTTTACTTTTTCAGATCAGGCAATTGAAGTCTTTCTCTTCTCAGCCCTTCTCCAGAGGGGTGTTTTTCCTGCTCTGTTTGTTACTGCACCATGTTCACTGATCCTGTTTGAAACCGTCTTGCTTATACTGGTTACATTTTTATTAGAGAATTCAGTGAAGTAACATTGTGCATGTGGAAACTGTACGCTAATTTGTAATCTCAAAGATACACTTGCTACATGCAGAGTTTCCTCACAAAATAGAAACAGCATTTCTTCTTTGTTCAAAGCCCTCAATAACCTCAGTATGACCTATATATACTTTAACCTGAGAACGACCTCTAGCAGCAGCATGAGCTGAAACTGAATTATTGTCTGTGGAGGAACAATAATGTGTTGAAGTCGTGTGATGTTGCTAAGAGCACTGCAGCCCTTGGAAGGAAAAGCATGACTGGATTACTTGTGTCGAAGTCTCTGTTTCCTCTTTATTATGGACATTTGATGTGGTTTCTTTAACCACGCACGCACGCACGCACACACACACACACACACACACACAATCAGCACAACACGCCACCAGACTCCTAATGTCACCTTGTTCTTTGATTCTCTGGCTGTGCTTTTTTAAACTGTCCTGTACTTATTGTGTTGTTTTCCTCATCTTGCCCTCGTCCTGTCAATGTTCTCTCTGACAGTCTGTCTGTCTGTCTGTCTGTCTGTCTGTCAGTCCACTACCACTACAAGACTGAACAACATTCTGATGGATTGCCATTTAAACTTGAGTAGAGACAACTGGTCCCCACAGGAGAAATCCAATGGATTCCTCTGACAGACTCATCTCTGGCGATCCCCTGACTCACTGTGTTGCACCTCTGTGAGGTTGACGTTTCTGGCCAACATTGATATGTTTTTACAGCGACTGAATTAATTGCCATGATATCTGGAACCATAGCATCATGAAATCATGGTATCCATTAGGGTTGATCGACTACTTGGCGGACATGAGGATGTACCTTTTCACGAGTGCAAGTTTCATTTGTGTGAAATGTGCATTGGCACTCATGATGAATGAAAATTCCCATTGGGTGGCCAGCTTGAGTTTATCCATTAAAGTCAATTAAAACCTTGTTAAAAAAAGTTCTTTTACTCTTGTGATTAAAAACATTGATCTGAAGCTCAACTCTGACACTGTTCTCTTAATAGTTTTCTAATAAATAACAAATCTAGCAATGTCTGATCAACCCTATCAATTTCAGACTCAGATGAACAACTTCAAGTTCCAGCTCCACCCACCAGAGAAAAGTGATGGGATTCCACAAGTTTCACCAGCCTTTGACACGCAGGAACTTATGTTTTCTGTTGTCTTAGTTCATTTCAATATCAGTAACATTTCATTTCACAGGTCGGGAAATGTCACGGTATATTTGGTGGACAAGTAACATGTTTGATATGTATTTGAAATTACCCACAAATTAGCACATGATTCAAAATGTGTTGAAAATAATATTATGTAGAAATCGGCATTTTGTGTTCCTCAGTGCAACACCACTGTGGTAAATACAACTCCCAGGTGTGTAACAGTTTGTCAGATGTAACGTAGGTGCTGACTCCAAACAAAACTCATTACGTCATGACAATGTTTTGTGTTTCAAATGTTTGTATGTATGTTGAAGTAAACATGTATGTAACGCTGGGATCCTACCCTCTCACTGAAGTTACATACGTAGTGCAGAACAGAGACAGAGACACCATTTACCCTGTTACAAGACACTGTACTATCAACATGAGTCTGAAGCTATTATTTTACTATATAATGTTGCTGTAATAATGTACCTCTATGTTCCCAATAAGCAGTTAATAAACAGTCATTTATTTACTACATTTTGAGGAAACTTCCAACCACGTTTTGTCTCACTTCCCCTCAGCAAGCCGCTACATTGAAGTGAGCTGTCGCAACTTAATTTTCATCTGGTTTCTGTCAAGGTCAGTAAATTTAAGTTATTTTTTCTTTAACAGTTCTCACCAATTTCTGTATTATTTTCAGCAGTTAGTCCAACTTTGGAAATGTATTCCAAACAGTGTCTTTTCAACAGCTAATTACAGACAAATACAAGAAGAACCAATTTACTAATTTCCCACTTTAAAAGTCTCCTTCCTTATTGCCTATTGAGGCCTAATAATAATAATAATTAACTAGTGGGAAATTGAGCTCAGTCCAATGTAGTGGCCCGCTGAGGGGGAGTTAGACAGAAACTAGAAATCACTGGTTATTTACTGCTTGTTGGAAAACATCCCATTATCACTTTTGAAAATATTGGAGTCATTTTTAATGAATTCTGAGGTAAAATTGTTTTAATTGGGGAGTCATTGGTCACTAACACCCACTTTCCTACTAAATTTACTGACCTGTAAAAGGAAGTATTACCCAAGTAGCCTCAGATGACTTTGTCACTGCATTATAAAGATTAGCGTGCCCTGCTCCTCCTGATGAACACATTAACTACATTAGAGCAATTCTGTGAAAATGATTAGCAGCCGCAACCATAAAATGGTCAGTAACTCTCAGAAATAAGAGAAACTGTAATTTCCACATAATGTTTCATGATTAGAGTAATATGGGCCAATACGAGCTTAAATACCATGTTACTTTAGAATACATAATTATATCATTTATATCACCCCTCCAGCATTGTGTTTTGACACAATATATTTAAAGAAATGGTTTAATCTCAGTGGATTTACAAAAACCTTACTTTATCAATGCACATAATAGTTTGATAATACATTTTTCGATCCTTCCTCCATTTAGAGTCCATATAGGACTTCATGCCTTTCGCTTTTCATTAGTAAAACAGAGAAAGTGTGTCAGCTCAGCAGGGCTTTAGCAGTGGGGAATTGCAAATGGAATCCAAAGATTTTATGGTCCAAATGTACAGCGTGTCTGCAGATTCAAGACAAGACCATTAGTGAACCGTGCAGTCATTCTTTCACTCCATATTAAAGTGGGAGGGATATGGAAATGTGTGGTCCCCTATCAGCAACACTTGCACTCATCAAAAGAGATGCATAATAAATGGAGGGAAAACCATGGCAAGCCGACGGAGAAAGAATTAGAAATCAAACATGTCGGGAGTCCTGATCAACAAGACACCGCCGCCCTGTGAGGATGAAAGCGCAACATTTTCTGAGTCAGAACAATGACTGCATGGATGACTTCGCCGGGTTTTTGTTCATATTTTAGCCTTTCTGTAATGTTTCTGAACCCAGATGTGAGGATTCACAACCAGAACTCAAGCACAGATCACTTGATGTTTAAAAAAGACATTTACTGGAACACTAGAGCTACAGAGGACAATATGATCTGGCAGAGAAGTGGGGGAAAAGTGGCTGGTAATATACTGAGTGACTAATGAGGGGGCATGTGTGGGGATCAGGTGACTGTAATACTTTGAGTGCAACCCCTGGATAGGTGTGCAGAATGGCAAGCTCTGCAATGACAGGAGAGGTTAGTGACAGCCGGGCATGACAGATGGACCGAGAGCGTAAAATGAGTAAAACCGAGGGTGCCGGCACGAGATTTTCTTTCAGCTGTGTGAAAACATACAAATCATTACATTAGTGAGCAATACATGAAACAAAACAATGGCTGCTGCAATATTCACCTTAATGCAGCAAAGTAGCGATGTTTCACTGCTCTTCAGACTGAAGTGACTGTGACTGTTTTGTTCCTGTTTTATTTTGAAATGGTGCCCTCATGTGTTGTGTGTTGCTTTTCAGTTCCTCCCACTGTGTGATTTCCCTCCATCCAGTGTTTTTCCATTCCTTCCCCCCGCCTCACTCCACCTGCACCTCATCCCCTCATTAGTGTGTTTGTTTGTGTGTAGCCTTCGTGCTCCCTCTTGTCTTTGTCGGATCGCTCCGTTGTCTCCTGTGTTTCATCGTGTTTCACCTCAGCCTGTTTCCTCCAGTGTCTCCCACGTTCCTCCCCATGCTATATTTTCCGGTCTTTTGCCCCTAGCGTTATTTTTCTGCTTTATTTCCCCGTGTTTTTCATACTTGTACTTTGCTCTTCTTAGTTGGCACTTTTTCTTAGCTTTCGTTTGCCACCGTTTTGTATTTCATGGTTTTGACTTTTCATTAAAAGCTCATCATTGGTTCTTTATTCTGCCTGTCTCCCTGGCGTATCTGCATGTAGGTCCTCACCTTCTCTCTAAACTGAAACAGTGAGAACAGCCACGTGAACAGTTTGTGAAATTGTTGCTTGAATCTTTACTGGCCACATCATGATGGATAACTATTTAGACGGACGTATAGGCTTTTACTTTTAGGTTACTTTCGCCAAAATAACCACAGAAGTACATCAATATAAATTTGAAGAGAGTAAGGTTGCTTCCCTGTTATAGCCTTGTGTTAATCTGGTATCTATTGAATATGAAACATTTAACTGTAAATAAAAACATACTGTTTAACTTCTTCGCGTAGTGACCATGGTATGAGCAAGGCTGGTGGGGTCTCACAAGGGCAGTTGGTCTCAGGGGAGGGGACAGACTAAGAGTGGCATGAAGACTCCACATGAAAAGAAAAGGAATGGAGAAACCGCGGCCCTCTCCTGGAGCCAGACCTGGGAGGCGACCTTAATCCATGGGGCTCGGTTCAGCACAGCCTGATAAAACGACACAGGGCCCTCACCCGCAGGACAGGCTTTGGGGTTGGGTGTAATCTGTGCCGAGTGGCGGGTAAAGTTTAGGACCTTGGCATCCTGACTCCTGGCATCGCAGGCAGTAAAATTAAAGAGCCATTTCTGGATTCTCTCCATGAAATGAAGCTTAATGTCGCTGTTTCTAGTGAGCAAGTCAAAATGAAATGGAGAACCATGAAAAGGAGATACAGGGTAAAAAAAAATAGATGTAAAGTACTGATATACGTAGTACACTGATATCCTGTTCATTGTATTCTTGGTGATTCAGGCCCTTGTTGTCGCCCGCTTTTTTAAAAATGCTTTGAACAGGATCTGACTCGCCTAGAACTGGCATGTGAACAGAAGGTGGGGAAGCTGCGGAATGGAAATTCTTTCCAGCCTTGCACAGTGCCATGAGAAACAAAAACAAATCTGATTTAACCTTTATAGCCAGTGTGAGAGGATATACATAAGACGAAGTAAAGTCCTTTTGATCAATACCCCGCAGAAACCCCAGCAGAACCACAGGTATCAACATCTCTTCATCCAGTCGAGGTCAAAGGGAGCTGGAGGAAGAGAGCACAGAACATAAAGACCAGAGCAACGAGACAAATTAATGTCATTATTTGACAAATGGTTGAAAAAAATAATGGATATAGTTTTGTGTTTTTGTAGGGCATGTAGTTTATTTGGTTGCCAATGCAGAGGTTTTTTTGGATTTCCATTTTGATCACCACTGTTGTTTACTTATTTATAAAAAAGAATGAAAGTGGCCAACCTTAATTATCTGCAGGAATGCATAAATAATGTAGAACTTATTCTTATTATATCTCACATTAAACGATGAATGGTTCAAAACAAAGAAATGATCACAGTTTGTACGCCGGCATAATTATGGTCTCTAAGCATGATTGGCAGCTTAACTGGTGCTGAAACTGTGGCGGTCTCTCCCTGATGTGGAAGCAATTTTTGAAGTCCACATGCTGCATGCAAATCTGACTTGTTTCTCAAATCAGATCTGAAAGACGGAGAGTCCACACTACTATTTGTCAGTGTTCAGATCCGATTTTCGCGTCTAGAAAATTGCCAACCGAGCTACGTGTGTTGCTGTGGTAACACGTAGGCGTGATTATACTTTTTAAAACTGAAGAATGAGAATTGGAGAGCGATTATCTGGCTCCAGCGTGACTCCACTGACAGTTGTTCTTTGTGTATTCTTCCATACTGCATTTGTAAATGCATTTGCAAGTGTCTAAATGCAGCTGCACTGAGCCCCCCAAAAAGTGCACTGTACTGTACTGTTCAGCAGTACAATGCTTTGCTTCCCTGATGGTGCCACGCGCTCCTTCTCCACACAGGGGGAGAGCTGACGGTCATCTACTGCAGGTCATTTTACAAATACTAAACCTCAATGGATCAAAACTTCATAACACAAAAAGTAATAAATGACCTGGTTTGCAGTTGGAGGGGATTTTTTAACCACAGTGGACATTTCCGTTGGAATGCCACAAGTGGCCACCGGAACAAACAGACCCTTCTCACGGCAGACATTTTAACTTGTCAAGGCAGGAGAAGCACAGGTAAGACCAATGATGTTAATGACGGCTCCATTCAGTTAGGGGTCCCAGTAAGCCAAGACAGTTAGTGAGCGTGCTGACTGAGTATCAGAGCCTTGGAACAAGCTCACATAACTGGAATGCGGCCATCATTAATGTCATAAATTCCACCTGTGCTTTTCCTGCTGTAACGAGTCGTCATGTCTGCTGTGAAGGGTGTACTGGTATTGAGACCGAGTGTATGCGCTGTATGCAGCAATGTTGATACATCCGTGTGACCTCCTCTCGATGTGGACTCTGTAATAATGTTTCCTCATTTCCTCCTCAGCTCCGGTCATACATACTAAGTGCACTCAAGGGCAGAGGGGAGTGTTGTAGTGGAGGCAGGTTCAGGCTAACTATTCATAGCTATTTAGTCTGGGGACTTTTACATTTTAGATATGAACTTCAAGAATGTTTATTGTCGCTGAAAACAAAATTCATCCGAACATGTGCATACATGTATTTTGAGACTGTTCTAAATGAATAATATTAATAAGCGCCCAGTGCCCTGTGTGGTGGGGAAGGGATGCCACATTATGTTTCAAACCCTTAGTTCTCATCGACGCTTGTCAAGACCTTTCTGTCGTTTCTTTTAATGAATGTTGCTAGCTAGCAATGTGGGAAGATGCTGTCCTCCATTCTTAATCCCAGTTATACAGCCCTGATTGGTTTGGGGTAACAGCTGTCAACGAGTAAACTAATGAAAAAATAGTAATGTCGGTCCTTCTGATACAGAAAGAAAAGTGAACAAGGAGCATGATGTGTGCCCATTTGCGCTGTGCGCAGGATGATGCATTCCTACTTCTGAATTTCTATTCAAGTGCTGCCTTTAAATATCTCATTGTTATCATTGTCATGCTTAAATATGTATGATTAATTAGAGGTGATCTGAATTACTTAAGCGTCTTGGTAACTGGTGTAACAAAAGGTCCTAATTACCGCTCTGAATGATGCAATAATTAAATCAGATGTGCAGTGCTTGCCGTAGGACTCGGCATGCCTTCAACCGCCCCTCCTCCCACATTCAACACAGGAATCCACACACAGCTTTCAATATCTAACAACATATCGTAGAAGATGTCAACTGGGCCACATTACATTTTTGTGTCATAGAAGCCATTCAAAGCTTTTAGATGCATTTTGAGTACTCCATCTCTGCCCCCCTCCGTGTCACCGACAAACATCACAGTGTTTGAGTAGTTCTAATGGGTTTATCTTTGTGTTTCATCCCTGCAGGTAATGGAAAAAGACAAACCATGGGCTTTGATATCAGAGAGGGGGCTCGAGCCAGGTTTTCTTGATAAGGTGACACAAGCAACATTTTCTTATCATCTGCAGCCGAGAGTTCCTACAAAATCCCCAGTTGCACGGCCCTAAAATCCAGGCCATGTTCGTGTGAGGCCGCTACCCTGCAGCTGATCATTCCCTGCTCATTCCCTCATTGAAGGTACTAGCCAATGAAGGGCCGGGCATAGGCCACCTGAGGGTTGAAGGTGACCCGCACATGCCTTGTGCAGTCAGGTGTACTGCTGCAGATATCGCCACGGGTCCGCTTCTGGCATCGACCTGAACAATGTCCATGCCTAGATGCCCCAAACCAAGGCGTGTTAAAACTTCTTCGTGAGACAAATTGAAAGTGAGAGTAAATCATAACATTTTCATCATATTGTTAACAGAAGACTGCAGAAGATACAGTCAGATTTTGAGGTAAATGAAGCATTTAGATTATTTTTTTTTGCCAAATGACAGATAGGTTGTGATAATTCTTCAATTTATAGATGGAATGCACATTAGTTTGTAAACATAAAACACAATATACAATTTTATGACCAGGGGAAAAAAGGGGGGATCTGGTGATGTTGATATAATACAGAGTTGATGGATTGCAGATGAGTGACTTAAGCCGTCTCGCCTTTACACCGCATTTGTTCACACTGAACCAAGCAGCGCCGGCATAAAGGCGCTCCAGTGTGTCCGCCGAACCAAAAGAGGCGTGATGATGCGCAACATGGCAATGAGATCTGTGTTTAGTTTTCAAACGTGTTCCCTCCGGTTTCCACCTGTTTATCTAAACATGTATCTGCCGACTGTTTATAATAATTTATAATCCCAGTTATATGTAGTGTGATTGAAATCCTGATCCACCATACATCCTGGAAAGTGCAAAGTTAAATGTTTTGCTCTAGATTACATAATTACATAATCACCATCAGTAAACAGGATGCTGTCTGGCTCTCACTCGGGGAGGGATGCTGTTTTCTGGGGGATCACTGAAGTCTCAGTGGGGAGGGCTGACCGTTGCAGTGATTTTGCCAGACAAAGGAGACAAAGCCATGGTGAGTTAAAGTTCTTTGCTCCGAATCACGTCACATAATCACCGCCATTCAAATGCGGGAGCCTCTTGGCTTTGCTGCCAGGGACAGACAATGTTTTTCGGGCGGAAATGTGACAGAGTCTGTAGGACAGACAGGATGTCTGACAGGATGACAGACACTTCTCCACATATAACTGCAGTATTTTTAATTTCCTCATATAAGTTGCTAAAGCCACTACCTGCTGCCACATTACTGTTGTTTGGTCCTGTAACGTTGCTTTGTGGGTTGAACCGTGGGACATTTTTCTTTAATTTCACGAGTGAAGGATCTGTTTAGCTGTCAGGCTGTGAACGCAATCAGACTGACACACTCCTGTCCCATGCTGCCGGCTTTTCCAGCTTGTTCTATGTGTGTTAGTCGAGTCAGTAAACTTTACTTCACTTAGCCAGTTGCAGTTATTTACACTTACTCATGTTGTTATTTTTTTTTATGGCCAAAAGCAGAAAAGAAAGTGGCTTCCTCTGTGGCTGACGGGTTAAATGAGCAGATAATATGTCTGCGGCACCAGACGAGTGTGCCTTTAGGACATGTCCAGTTCCCTTTTGCTAGATTAAAAGTGAAAGCGCATGCTTCAAGTGGGTTGTATTTCTGAATTTAGTCGTAGGCGTGTTTTGGGCGGAACATAAATTAATTAAACCAATCAGAGTGTCATCTCCCATTCCCTTTAACAGCCAGGTGTGCCTGGACCTGAAGCATTAATATTAACAGTGACACTTGTCTTCTCTAAGGGACTGGAATGTGATTCCCAGCTGCTGGACACTCTTCCCTGACATTTCAAAATAATCTTGTCCTTTTTAACAACTCTGTTTGACTGCATATGAAAAATTACACAGATGTTAAACTGAGGAGGAGGAGGAGTGCTGCTGCTCTACCCTCTGTATGTGCATGATTCTCAGTCCGTGGACCAGGTGGGACGGGTCATAAAGAGTATCATCCTGATCAATAACTGTTGGGATGAGAGGGGTGAAATATGTCCTTAGTGAGAAAAATATTAATGACCTGCGGCGATCCTCCAGCAGCAGAAACGACATCGGTATCTCTACATTAACATGCGCATTTGTGTACGGGGAACAGCTGATAAACTTCACTGATTATTTAAAGCTCCTGACTCGTCAACAGGATTGGTTAGTTTTTCATGTTAATTAATGCTCTGTGTTCTTCTACACATCAGAAGGTCACACACACTGTCCAGATTCATGCAGTAAAAATTGTTTGGAGTGAAGCCGCTGACCTGATAAATCCGCAGATCCTGACAAAACATATTTATATGCAGGGAGGTAGGTTTGGTTTTAATACATCACGGATATTGAAATGTGAAGCGTTTGCAAAGTGCGCCCTGCCGGGAGGTTTCTAGGTGCCTACTGACACCAGAAGGGCAGGAAGAGAGAGAGGAGAGCAATTACACAAGTTACATAACCACTGTCACAAACCTAAATTAACCAAGCTCAGAACAAATGAGTAATCCCGTTGAGGAAGGGCGGCTGGTTGCTATAGCTTTGCTGGCTGCGTTTCTTTCTTGGATCAGCTGTGGAAGAACGTCTCATGGAAGAAAGATGGTGTGTGTGTGTGTGTCTCCCCTGCGGTTAATGTTATTTGGCCAGAAAAATAAGGAAAACCAGAAAAATATGAACATTTCTATCTTATTTTAATGACCCTGCTGTGTTACAATCGTGTCATTCATCCATGGCAAATCAGGGACACCTGTAGTAATGGGGAGGGGAGGAGGAGGTTAAGTCGCTCCATTCTCCGCTGTGATCATGCATTTAAAAGCTTCAAAGTGTTATTTATCATCTGAATATGGTGACAAGAGTTCAACATTATGAAAGCCAAGACTTGTTGAGTTAAATTAAGATGAAAACCCATCCCTGCCTTGCTAATATAACCCTAAACCTTTCATTCGTAATCTCAGGGAGATGGAGCGCGATGGAGGGAGAGTTCGGAGTAAGACCAGAGTGCAGTTCATAATCGTTCGCTGCTAGCTTGTGTCATCACGCCTTAACAAGCTTTAGAAATGTATTTATTGTCTGGATCTGGTGATAAAAGTTTCATATTTTGAAAGCTAAGACAAAACCCCCCAGATGTTGGCATAAATTGCAACATCTGACTGATTTTGATCGTACGAGCACGACACAAATGTAGGCTACTGTGATGATGTTATTTTCCCGCGGATGTACTGAACAGCTTTGGCGCAAATAAATTCAACCAGGATGTAGCTAGCTGCTACAGCCAACCCACATTCATGAGCCAGCCTATCACACGTTAAATGAAAACGCAAAGCCAATCCTACGAGCGATATTGGTTTAGGGAGGTGGCACGAGTAGAGAACAATATCTGTTTCTGTCAGTAACACTGGGGCCCCCCTTTTTGAAAAAAAAAAGGGGGACCGAAGGGTGTGTTCCAACTATCGGGGGATCACACTCCTCAGCCTCCCTGGTAAAGTCTATTCCAGGGTACTGGAGAGGAGAATTCAGCTGATAGTCGAACCTCGGATTCAGGAGGAACAATGCGGTTTTCGTTCTGGCCGTGGAATACTGGACCAGCTCTACACCCTCCGCAGAGTGCTTGAGGGTTCATGGGAGTTTGCCCAACCAGTTCACACGTGTTTTGTGGACTTGGAGAAGGCATTCGACTGTGTCCCTCGTGGCGTTCTGTGGGGGGCCCTCTATTAAGGGCTGTACGGTCCCTGTACCACCGGAGCAGGAGCCTGGTTAGCATTGCCGGCAGTAAGTCAGACCTGTTCCCAGTGCATGTTGGGCTCCGGCAGGGCTGCCCTTTGTCACTGGTTCTGTTCATTATTTTGGCGCAGCCAAGGGCCGGAGGGGTTCTGGTTCGGGAGCCACTGGATTCCATCTCTGCTTTTCGCGGACGATGTTGTCTTGTTGGCTCCTTCGAGCCAGGACCTCCAGCATGCACTGGAGCGGTTTGCAGCCGAGTGTGAAGCAGCTGGGATGAAAATCAGCACCTCCAAGTCTGAGGCCATGGTTCTCGACCGGAAAAAGGTGGCTTGCTCCCTCCGGGTTGGGGAAGAGTTCCTGCCTCAAGTGGAGGAGTTCAAGTATCTTGGGGTCTTGTTCACGAGTGAGGGAAGGATGGAGCGTGAGATTGACAGGCGGATCGGTGCAGCGGCCGCAGTAATGCGGTCGCTGTATCGGTCTGTCATGGTGAAGAGAGAGCTGAGCCGAAAGGCGAAGCTCTCGATTTACCGGTCAATCTACGTTCCTACCCTCACCTATGATCATGAGCTTTGGGTTGTGACCGAAAGAATAAGATCCCGGA